>JAAAKE020110018.1:16561-37345 GCA_010014785.2 Anisolabis maritima
AGGCATTTTTTTTTTTTTTTTTTTTTTTTCCCCCCCCCCCCCCCCAAAGCTGTTGAATCTTAAATTCTTGAAGAAGTGAGCATTGACAACCTAATAAAATTTTTTCTTGCTATGAAACGTCTTGTATCATGAACCATCATCAGTTCTATGATCAGTGATTTTGTTATCTTGGTCTTAAGATATTGTTCATTAAATCCGAAAACGAAGAAATCAAAAGCTTTTATTTGCCTGCCTTTGGCCTTTTCCAAATCTTCCTCAGAGACATTAGAATCTTAAATGTATTTTTCAGAAAGGAAAAAATAAAATAATTTAAAACTTTTTATTTAAAAATCTTATATAATTTATAAATTTCGGGCTAATATAACCAACCAGTAATAATTAAATAGATAAAAATTTTCTTCTAGATATAAATAGATGTTTGATTTATAATTATTGGTTATTTATTTGCTTCACATGAACCTTTCATTATTTGTAATTTATATCAAAAGAACCTAAAGGTTTTTTTTCTTAGTTGAATGTTTTAGGCGCAAAATTTAAAAATCTAAATGTTCTTATCATGCTATTTTAATTGAAAATATATTTAATCCTTTTGAATTTTTTCAATAAATAAAACTATAATAGTTACCAAATTATTTAGTAAATGGAATGTAATTTGAAAAGAGGGTGTAAATTCATAACAGGCCCGATTTTTCTTTCAAAATTGGTTTATTTTAGTAAAGGTGTATTTTATTACAAATAATGGCAAGTTGACATCATACGGAAATGTGTATTCATGAGGAAAATGACATCGTTTGTCAATTCTTTAATGTAAAGGGAATAAAATGAAAAACACACTGATCAATATCTGCTTTGCTTTTGTTTAAAATCCAGTATTTTTTCTTTTTTTTTTTTTTCTTTTTTTTTTTCAATAACCATTTAGCTGATTTTAAATTCTTTGTTCTTTTGACGTCCACAGATTCTTTTAGACTTTTGAAATAGTTCCTTCATTTTTAAGATTATATTTATTTAGATTTCCAAGATAAAAAGAAAAAAATCCGAATAAAGGTGTTTCTTCTCTCTATTTATATAAAAGTTTTTAAAATTTAATATTATCATTATATTTTATCTTTCGAGTTAATATAAAATTTTTTAACTTCCCAATCAAATAAATAAGTTTAGAGTTTCCATTCATCGTTCTTCTTTAATTATTTTTTTTTTTTTTAATCGTTCCACATATCGGTCTTTTTAAGCCTTTAATAAAAATGCTTGTTTCATATCCTGCCTTCTAAATTGAATAATATGATCAAAAAATATGAATAAAAAGAACTCCAATATCACTTTGAGAATCTCATATATTCTTAAAATTAGATTATTTGTAGAAATATTCAATCCATCCAATCCTAGGATCAGAGGCGTAGCTAGTATTTTTATTTTATTAATTACTTAATTCTCTATTTAAATTACCGCAAGGGCAATAAAAAAATTAGTGTCTTGAAACAGTTATATAATTAGTTGCCTAAAAATTACTTTTCTTGCTGGAAGATAGGCCACCAAAATGACCAATTGACTAATAGCGTTTTCGGTTCTTTATACTGTGGGGTCCAGGACCACACATGCGCAGTTGTTAGGGTGATTTAACAGCTCTGGTTTAATGAATCGAAAAAGCTATTAATGAGTTTGTTGCCTATCTTCCACAAACAGACACCAATTTATTTACACAACCCACGATATTTATATAGGTATGTAAATAGCTTAATTATAATAATCTTAAAATTATTGCTAGTGAATATAAGAGATTTTGCTTTTTCAAGCTCAAATTAGAATTAGATTGGATGAAAGTGCCCTGGTGCATTAAAAAATTAAAAGGAGGAATTGGAGATAGGTAATAAAGTACCCATAAAAGACTACATACAAAGTCGACTAGATCTGAATTATGAGTCTCTGTGAAGGAAACCAAAGGAAAGATATTCGTTTTCCTCTCCTGATTATAATTAATAATCGATTTGGATAAAAGATTTCTGATAAATTATACTGAATATTTATAAAATGGCTGTATAATTTACTCAATGCTCTGAAAATATTAATATATTAATTTGTAATCCGATTAAGGCATGTTGGTACGACTTGGGTCGTTTCTCTCTCATTCCTTATCATTTCTGGCTTTTCTTCCTGCTAGTTTGTAATGTTCTCATCTTTTAACTGAAAATATGAATTAAAGCACTAAAGTTTAGCGATGGAAATGATTTCTTGTGAGTGATTAGGTGGCGAGGTCGTAATTTGTACTTTTCGCACGTGGAATTCCTTTTTAAAGGAATCGCGGTGTCAAATCGCGAGATTCCGCATTTCGCAGCCTACAGCCACAGGTAGCTCATTTATTACAGTCTACTTATGCGAAGATTCCTATTTTCCCTGTAGACAATTTATTCGCATTTATGTTTTTATTAAATTGTGCTGTTTCATTTTAAGAGTAATTTTATCAATTGCATTATCGAATTTATTTA
Organism: Anisolabis maritima; assembly: GCA_010014785.2. Taxonomy (NCBI): domain Eukaryota; kingdom Metazoa; phylum Arthropoda; class Insecta; order Dermaptera; family Anisolabididae; genus Anisolabis; species Anisolabis maritima. The sequence goes on from JAAAKE020110018.1 coordinate 19,042, forward strand.
TATGAAGAATTATGTGAACATTCATAAAAATGAAATAATTTACGTAATTTTCCTCTTATTATTCATTAACTTTGGTAATTATTCAAAATTATATTCAATGCAATATATCGCAAACGACCGTAGAACGTTTCCTTAAAAAATAATTATATCACACTAGAAATTTTTAAAAAACCTATTAATATTAAAAAATTTAAACATCAAAATTTTTTCCAAACTTTCTACATAAACAACTGATATAAAAAATTTTCATTGTAAGTTATACTTAATATTAATACCTAAATGCCACACCTTGTTTTATTTAACTTACTTACAAAATATCTCTTCTGTTGTTTTTAAATATTTGCATAATTGTATTATTTCATGGAGTTAAAGCTAAGGGCAGTTAATGTTTAAACTATTATTTATATCTCTTAAGGCCGTTTTACAAGAGTTAATTTATTGACCAAGAAATTGTCCTCAACTTGAATTAAAAATAGTTATCTATTTAAAAAAATTCTAAAACTAAGCAAAACCTTGAACAATAAATATTTTTTTTTGTTCGGTATGAAGATATTTTTTTTTTTGTTTATTTATTTTTGTGAGTTTTTTCCAGGTTAGAATACGAATTGAGGACAATTTCTTGGTTAAGAAATTGGTTCGTGTAAAACGGTATTTATATAACATTCGTTTGACATTTTTTATTGACTTTTGATAATAAATAATGTAGAACTGTGAACAGAAAGTAGTGAAATTCTCAGAAATTGTAGAAATTAGCATTATATCATAGTAAACATAAATACTAATTCAAATAAATCTGAAGAGATCCGCAATCCAAAAGTATAATAAAATGCAAATTATTTATTTTAAGATATATATACAAATAATAAGATGAAGGAGATAAAAGCTTACTTTCAATTGGTTGAAAAATAGTGATTTACTTTGTACTCTTAACCTATTAGATCGATAGGAATAACGGGACAAAATAGGTTAATGAAATAAATATATAAATAATAAATAAGAAACGAGACTAGGAGTAAATAACGAGCAGAGAAGATAGAACCTCATAATGAGCCAATGAAGAATAAAAGAGAACACTTATCATGAGTTCTAACACTGGTCTTGAGGCCTAGTGAGATAATCAGTTCTTCCTCCCGCCAAGAGATGTCATCTTCTAGTCCACTAAGTTCTCATCAACCAATAATGAAATGCCCAGAATTAGTCAATTGGTACACTGTATTATTGAGTTCATATGTCCATATAACAAGCTTATAATTTGAGATATACAAACAATTATTAATTTGAAAGTAAGTTGATAGAGTGTTTGTCTATGTTAGAATTACTTGCTTGTATTGACTAACTCTTGGCACATGTTAATAATTCATTGAGGTCATTAAATCTAACTCAAAACAATTAACAAATTATTTAAAAAGACGCTTGCATTGTTGGTTGGTTCTGTCCTAAATTTTATTTGAGTAATCTTCTTAATGCTGAATAGGTTTATAGGACTATCTGATTAAAGAAAGAGGAAAATATTTTTTACAGGGTCTGTTTATCGATCTTATTCTATAGAAAAAGTGAAAATCTATTATTTGTTTTATGAGACAAAAAAAAAAAGAAAAAAAAGAAAAAAAAACACTCTCCCAGGGCAATTCATTTTGAACAAACATGACTGGAGCAGGAGTTCAAATGATGAGTCAATTTATGTCAAACTAAATATCGTTGTTCCTTGCTTTTTGACGAGGTCAAAAAGTACTAAAATTTGATCTGAGCCGTTTTTATTCATCACCTCATTGGGGTCTAGTTTTTATTTATTTATGGACCGTTGCTCTAATTAGGAAAATAGGTAGTCTATTAAAGGTTGCTGTTAAACTAAATGGACTGATCTGCGGAAACATTCTCTTTAACAAATACAAACCAGATAGTGATATGTTTTATATCTTTTTTACAGCTCTTTAAAAAAAATTTTTTAGAAAATATAGTCTACGTAAAATACAAATTACGCTTTATTTAATATTTTTACTTTTGCTTATATGTCACCCATAAGATTTTTATAATTCTGTAATAATAATGACAAATCAATAGAAAAAAAATTATTCCTCTATTTACAATTTTTCTTTTAATTTTTGGAATTTTTCCTTTTAATGTTTGTTTCTATTTACCCACCGAGATTTTTGAATTTTAATAATCATATCTGAAATTAGGAACGGACCGTTAACTGTGAGGGCGCTGGGCTACACTGTTTGGGGGCCTATACAATTAACCCAAATTAACCCAAGTCTGTATTAGTTGGGCCGACTCATCCGCAATTTTGTCGAAAGAATATTTTTTTATCCAATTTTTAATTTCGAAAAATTATAGGGAGCAGACATTTTATTTACTGCACACTTTTATTTACAGTTATAATGGAAAAAGATTGTATACATATATTAAACATAAATGTAGAATTTTTTCTGGCTGTAGATTTTAAATTGAAATGAAGAGGAATCAGCGAAAGAGAAATAAATATAAAATTTCTTTGTTTGCTTGTTTCTTTATTTTGCTGTCAACGTTTCGTGTTCTTCATCAGGACAGCCAAATGTCAAAGGAATATTGAATAAGATACAATCAATTCATTGACATATCAAAGGCAATGATATTTGCCAATTCTTTATTTATAGGTGACATGGTGTATGTGTGTGTGTTTGTTTGAGAGGTTTCTAGTGTTTACTCATTCTGGGGATTATTTTAGTGGTTCACAAGAAACCTTTTAAGTAAACACACATATAGCATGTCAATTATAATTTATAAGTAAAAAATTGACAAATATTATTGTCTTGGTTTTGTCGATAAACACTTGATTGTTTTATACAAAATATTCCTTTGACATTTGACTGCCCTGACGAAACGTTGACAGAAAAATAAAAAAATAAATTTTATTTATTTCTCTTTGGCTGACTTTTCTTCATTTCAATTAAACATAAATAAAAATAAAATTACTTTTAGCAATAAACAAAAAAACAAAACAATAAAATTTTATATAATTCATTTTTTCATAAATTTTTAATTTTAATTGTTTTTGACCGTGGGGTCCTGGGTTGTAGGCAAAATGAGATTCTTCATGATACATTATTATCTGGTACAGTAGTTTTTAAAGTTTTGACACATTGCTCAGTTCAAGTGCGCCACTATTACACATATAATTAAATATGAAATAATTTCGAAACCTAAGAATAAATATAAATACAGGGATCCAAAAATTTAAACAGCCCCCTTCAGTTATGAAACAATCACTGAATGATTTTTCTCGAAACGTCTCATATTTCACCTCAATTGAAAGGATTTTTATTGAATGCCCGCGCTCAACATGATCGTCATATTGTCAACTACATCCTTTATATTTATATTTTATTTTTTTAATAATTTTCCCAAATTAATTCGACTCCTTTTTTTTTTTATTATTTTCGGCATCTGAGGGCATGTAGAAACTATATACAATATATATTAATTATGATATATATAATTCAGGCATATTTATTAATATCAATTGTACTGCCTTTTTATTTTAATATTTCTCACATTGGTGAAGAAATTCTTTGTGTCCTAAAGATGCTTGTTACCGAAAGACTCAATAAATTTATTCCCTCTACACATATTGAATTTTTTATTTCACATTCTGTGAATTTCGTGCACACCATTAACATCAAAGCCAAAGAGCCTATGTAATTCCTCCTTCAATTAAAGATTGATTAATAATTCCAGCATTGTTTAACATAAATGAGTCGAGAATACTCTGTTATTATATTTATTACATGTAAAATAATATACAAACTGTAACGAATAAACATGATAATTTGATCATTTAAGAATATTAGTAAAAACAGTAATAGAAATTGAAAAGTACAAAACTAAAAAGAAAGAAAGAAAAAATAATTAAATTAAAAGTCAGTCGCTTTTAATTACATTATTTTTGCACTGCCATCTAGTGTTTGGCCCAGGAACTAGGCTGGATTTCTCTCAACACTATGTGATTTTTTCTTTTTTATATTAGATTATTAAGCAGAAACAAAAAGAATAAAAATTCTTATGCTCTTTGCAACTGCAATAAATATAGAAACGCTAGGTAAATGATATTATCATTTCTACAGGATTCTGGAAAAGAGTCATGCTATCTCTTTTGACCATCCAACTTAATTCTTTCCAGGTAGAAGGATATTGTTAAAAGAATAGCAATAAGAGAACTCTACCTGGCCATAAATAAGTTAGGATAGGCTCTAGAGAGTGCCTCGTAAAAATCCTCTTCTCATCTTCCGATTCTTTGGAGAATGATTATTTTAGAAAAATTAAGTTTCTTTTCTCTTATGCCCCTTGAAAAGTTTTCATTCGAAATTTATAACCAAGAATCATTTAAGAGTTATTTATTTGTTTGGATTAATTTAAATGTTTACTTTCATCCAATTTTAATAATGAACTTTTTTTTAAAGAAAAATCGGTAAACGTAATGAATATTTCATTTATTGAATCATATTTTGAACATAATATCATTTAATATAATTATTTAAATTACAAAGGATAATTATGAGTTCTTCAATTAATTTTGTGTATTGTCCTTCTTCATAATTAAGCAAACTAATTAAAATAATTAAAATGAGAAAAAGGGAAGGTTGGAGCTATAAAAAAAATTGCTAACATTTTTCAGAAAAGTGAAGAATGCAAAATTCGTAATTTTTATAAAAATATTATTTTATTGAATAATCCGAATTAGTCAAGACTCTCTGCAAATATAAAAAAAAATCTATTAAGGACAAAATATACTCCCAGAAGTCAACCCCATTTTTTTTTTACGAACAAGTTCCACTCGGTTATTTAGTTGGGTTTTTTAGCGAATACTTATAATGGTCTTATCACCAAGAATGCAAATATAATGAAATATATAAATAAATAATTGAAAATAATCAAATCATATTTCTGCATGATTACAATCTCTTACCCGTTCAATCAAGTTTTAATGAAAACGTCATCTTTCTTCCAAATTTATGGATGCTTTGCTCTGGTTCTTATAAAGAAAAAACTGAAAATATGCATTTTTTAAATATAGGAAAAATTTTAAGAAAAATTTTTAAGATTTTATATCATTTAATTTCATTTTTGTCCAAAAAATTATGGTTGATATTTCGTATTATTTATTTATTTATTATATTTCGTGTTATAGGAAAATAATTCATTTCAATAGAATAATCAATAGTCTTATTACACTAAAGAACGGTTTTTTCATGTATAGCTAACTATCAGTTTAGCACAGTGTTTCCCAATCTTTTTCGTTTTATTCCCCCTTTTCAATAATTTAATTCTCTCTTTCCAAGCAAGAAGGTGGTAATAATAATAATAATAATAACAATAATAATAATAATAATAATAATAAATATCGGGAATGAATAGTTTTTTTTTTTTTTAGTGCTAAGTTTTAACTGTAAACAAAAATAAATAAAGTGAGTATGTTAAACGACTAAGTTTACCTTAAGAAAGAAAAATATAATGAAAGTATAATTAAATAAATGAATTAAAAACCACTTACCCTCTTATAATTAAAGAAAAAAAAATTTATGATGAAAATTAATGTATTTTATTAAGCATCTCCCCTAAGCACTAAAATTGCACCCTGGATGGGAACCTCTGGCTAGCATCTCTAACTAAAACCGGCCTTAAGTGTTGTCCTTTCCAAAAAACAAGAAAAATCTACTTCTTCCTTCATGCAACTTCAGCGTTATTTTTTTTTATTTCTAAAATTGTAATAAAAAACAACGCTATTATTTAAAAATGAATAAGTGATATTATGTTGTTTTTAAAAGCGATGTAGAAGATAAACGGTAGCACGTGTAGAAAGAGGAAGAGAGAGGAGCTGTTTGGGAACATGTGCCGGGAAGACAAACGGCTCAAGGGAACCGAAGATGGGAAAACGACAATTCAAAACATCCCCAGCAAGCAACATGGTCGTCTCAGCACTACACCGTTGTTTATATTAATGGTAACAGTCCCTGGTTGCCAGACAGAGAGGATGGGAGGGCCCCTGTTCCGTGCGATCATTAGTTACAAATGATAGGCCAACACCCATCCCACCTCAACCCACAACACAAATACAAATAAAAGATTACTTTTTTATTTCCAGATCAAATTTTCATCATCACTTTTTGCTGAATTATTAATCAAATATGAAATGTTCCTTCCTACCTATACAGCTCTAAGAGCAAGGATCCCAATTTTGATATGGCCAACACAGAAAAACAAATGATAAGATTAATAATAAGTAATAATTATAAAGATTAAAGCTAAAATTTATCAAACAAACTTAAAAAACAAGCGGCGAAAATATTTTACCGCGCCGGTCACCGCTGATTTGATTAAACGCGGATGAATGCACACATTCGTGAGTCGTTTTTCCGTAAACTTGAACCGAAGAAAAATTTTAAGTACTCTTTCCTACAATCAAAAATAAATCGATATCATCTTTCAAACTTGAAAATAGACAAACCTACCTTCGAATCGATACTATTAATTATATGATCTATACAAAAGTACCGTATGTGAAATTTCTTACTATTTTTCATTTAATAAATCTGTCATCTTGTGTTTTTGTCGTCTAATCAACTCGTAAGATCAATCCGTTTGTCTATTTCCCAGATTAATAGATGATATCTTGTTTTTTATTTTCGTTACTTAGACTACAATACAAGTTTGAACTATAATAAATACATAATTCAAAATAGGTAAAATGTGGGAGGACATTAGATATATACCATATTTTATTTCCAAATTTTCTAGTTTGATAATTATAATCTCTTCTCAAGAGAAGAATATATATATGATAATTATTAATATCATTTATCTGTAATTTTGTAATTTTTTTAATTCGCTAGTTTATTGAAACAAATTATGAAAGCACTGATTTGTTATTCCTATTTATGTGATCTAAATCATTTTGGCTCTCATTAAAAACAATAAGTACATAATAATAAATATAATGTCATAGAATTATTTATTGCACAAATTCCCATGACTCATCCCAGTAGTTCCTCTGTCAAGTTGATTTAGTTATGGCGGCGGGACTATAATATATCAAAATAAATTCATTTCTCATCACCAACAAGATATTATCAATATATATATATATATATAAATAGGTATAAAAGGAGGGGCTTTGGCAATGATTAATTAAGAGTTACCATCTCTAAAGACAAAATCATAACAAAAATCTCTTGATTTGATTTTTTTAGCAATTACATATTCTTAAAGATCAATTAATAAACAAACGATTTTATAAAACAAACTAGTTAATAATAACAGTTCATGAACAATTTGCACAAAAGTCAACGTGTTTCTCTTAAAGGCTGAAAACTCCAGAATCATGCACCCATAAAGTCAATAACATAAAACAGGATGAAATCAGTATGAGACATTTTCATAAATTCGCTTCTCAAACAGCGCTAAATTAAAAATCACAAATATTTCATTTAACATTTTTTTTTCTGAAAGAGATATAGTAGTCAAAAATCTAATCGAAATTTTATTAGAAATAAAAATAAGAAACCACACCAATCCAAAAATGTTAAATAAGTTATTATTTTGAAGTAATAAATAAATAATTATTTTAGAATATTTCATAAAAAAATGAAGAGAAAGCAAAGAATGCAAGCAAGAGGCTCGCCTGTTGAGCTGATTGCCTACCCTTAACTAATTCACCAATTAAAATTTTTTTTCGAAACGAAAAAATGTACAGGTTCTATTGACAAGCATAATTCTTGTTTTATATAAAAAAATTATAAAAATTTTAAAAAGATGTGTGAAAAATAAAGAAAAAAAATGTATTAAGTAATTTTAGCGGAAAAGAAATTGTTTGGGGTGACTCTTATTTTAATATCTATGAAATCATACTCTTTTTTTTAAATATTGGATAATCAAGATATTCAAAATTTAAATATATTAAAAGATTAAGAAATATTCAATTTAATTTAAATATATATTTAATTATTTCAAGGATTGAGACCTGAAAATGACACATGGTTCATGGAAACTGTACTATTGCCAAAAAAAATCCTTAAAATAATATGTGTTTTTGTTCTTCGTTGGTTCCAACATCTTATTCAAATAAACCTCCTACATTTTCTAAAATAAAATATTTTATCCAAAATAATCTTACGACTCAAGAATCACTCGCCCATAAAGTCAGCAACATAAGATTATGTAAGCAGGGTGCCAAAGTTTGAAATTAGTAAGACATTTTCATAAATTCTCTTCTCAAACGGCGCTAAATTCAAAATCACAAATATTTCATTGAAAAAATTCAAATTTACAAATTACATAACAAAAAACAACAAGCAATAAACAAAACAAATATCAAAATAAAAAAAATAAAAAAATAAAAAATAAAACTACAAATGTTTGATCATTAACAAATAACTTATTCATAAATTTCCATGGAAAGAAAAGGAGAAAATCATAATTAAATTTTGCTCCATATAACCGATATATTAGCCATCCCAACATTCGCCTTTAGCTGTTAGAAAACCTGGCCAAAACATTAACAAAGTTGGTATGACCTTACTCTATCTCGGCTAATCTTTGAGCTTGAAGAATAAATAAAATTTTCGCTATTTATTGACTTTCAATTTAGACATTCATATTTGGTTTCCATATTCATTCCACAAATGAAATTGACAAGATGCAAATCTCATATTTCATTATTATATATTATTAAAAAAAAATTATTAATTAGCAATTGGAATAATTTTTATTATTCGTTTTGAAGTCAAATAGCAAAGTTTTAATCATCAACTTTCAACTTTCTAAAGTTAGACTTTGTTGAAAATTACATTGAAAGGATTTAATATAAAGTGTTTATTTACAAGTCAAAAAGAAGATTATAATTGCTAATTGATGGTTAAATCAATAAAGTAAAAAGACAAAAAAATAAAAATAGAAATGAAAACTTATTTATTGTCTTATAAAAGCTTCATCAGAGATGAAGATTCAATTTCCAATTATTTGAACAACGGATTGAAATTGATAATATTAGAAAACCCCCTCCCCCTCCCCCGCCCTCCCTTCTTACCCTCTGGCGATGTTTTGCATATTTATCTCTGTTTTGGGATAATAAATTTGGAAAAGTAGAAAAAAGTTTTGCTTAAAACCTTGCTATTATAATCATTGTTAATATTGATATATATTTCAACAAACATATATTTATTACTTTCCTCATTAAGATTTATTTCAAAAAAATTTTTAAAATTAATTAATTAATTTATAAAATAATGTTTTGTTATATTAAGAAAAATACGAATGAATAAATGAAAAATTCAAGTTAGATAAGTTAAAATTTTTTTTTTAATATAAGATATGTGGTATTTTCATAAAAATATCGTAGAGAAAAATTTCTAAATCGAGGTAAAAATAAAATATATCTCAAATATTGTTAGCGATTTGATAAAATCAATTTGGCATTTTTAATTAAATATAAAATATCCGCGGATTTGCTTTACGATTATAGAAGCACTTGGCACTAATAATAATTTTTTTTATCCTGGTTAAATTTATTATTGTATGATTATTGTTAATAATAACAGTCTGGAGAGATTGGAATGGATGTAGAAATTAGTTCGCGTTTGGTTGCTGGAAGGTAGACAACCCAAACTATCCAGATCATGGCACTCGCAGTTATAAATTTCTTAGTTTCATATAATAAATTAGCCATCTTTTGATTTTGTTCTATAATTAACTAGTAAGACCATTTATCAGGTTAACACATAATTTCTTGTTTTTTTATTATCGTTCTTAAGATATAAAAATTTCATTGTTGTATTACTAAAATATGCAATATGTCTAGGTTAGGTTAGGTTAGGTTTAGGTGGTTGCCGCCCTCCATTGGGAGACTCACTTAGGCCAGCAATGGCCCATTGTGATACCCCCTGGGCTTCTGGGGGTGAGATTATCTCCCACTTTCCTACCCCAGGAGGAGACTTCTGACAGAGTTGGAAATAATTGCGGCAAGCCGGACTCGAACCGGAGCTATTTTCATACTCTATATTCGTAATCCGCAGTTTATCCGACTTTGCCACTGCCTCCTCAACACCTATATCTAATCATGAAGAGATTTTTTTTTAGAGAAAAATTTAATTTATTAGAAAAATAATTAATGAACCAAATGCCTTTGCATTTGGGCGGGGCACAAATTGCATTGTCTCTCTTGATTAAAGCCGACTTGTCCTCCCTTATAATTATATTAATGAATTACTTAAATTAAGTACATTTATGAGAAATGATTCGTTATTTTTTATTCTGGATTGAAGTAAAAAGAGCAGCACAAGAGAGAGACGTCTGGCGTCGATAATAAATAATAAGACGAAGATTCAATTTCTGGTAACAAATTGAAAAGGAGAAGTTGACCCCTTCTTTGTCACCTCCCTTCCAACGAGTGTTTTGCATATTTATCTGTGTTTTGGGATGACATATTTCACGAATTAGAAAAAAGTTTTTTTTTTTTTCTTTTTGCATAAAGCCGTGTTTTTAGATTGGGCCTAATACTTTAATATACTTTAAACGTGATTTACTGCTCTAAGCTATTTATTTATCGTTCTATGTATTCTCTTTTATTTATCCTATCGTTATATTCTTTAACTGATGTCTTTTATGAAAAAGTACAATAATCCTATAGCTCTGGATTGGGGAAAATCATTTCAAATTTATTTAAGAAAGAAATATTTCCATATGATGAAAAATCATGAAATAAACCTAGAAGTGCACATGTTTTTATATATAGGGTATATATTAATATAAAGGACGGCAAACTGCCCATTCCATATGTGAAATTTATATTTCCATATTTATTCTTCTATTGTTTCATTTAATACTTTTTATTAATTTAATTTCAATGAATTTTAATATTGAACATATTTTTTTTAATTTGACTTTTAGAAATTTTTTTATTATTTCTCTCTCAAACACGAAATTAATATTTGATCTAATTATTCACATAAACCAGACTCGTTTATGTAACTTTTTAGTATTTTTTAAATATTATGAATATTAAGGATTTAATCATTTAAATATTTAATTAATTCACTACCTTTATTATGACTTATATTACTTAGAATATAATATTCTTTGACTAAAAACTAAATGAAAATTTTATATTTTAAAAATGAATTTAACTTTTCAAAAAACGCAACCGAATCATGTTTTATTTATAATAAATAAAAAATACAATGTTTCGAGTGTTTTCTTTGGTCTTCTGAGGTTACCTCAGAGCTATATTTGTTCCTCAAAAAATCAAGAATAAATGATTTTTACAAGATGGTGCTTTTGTATGTCATCAGATCAATACTATTGAAGAAGGTTGCCAAATAAGTGGCCGATTTTAAAATAAATTGCTGCCCAAAAAAATTGCAAGATATTGAAATATAAGATCGATCAAATTATTCGATTTAAATATAATGATAATAGAGTGAAATGATTGAATTATGCAGAAGCCCGAAATGATCATCTATCTCTTGGAATTGCAGGGTTTCTGTTATGAGTCAATCGTTGGGACTATACTATAGACTATATGAACTGGCAAGAACGGTGAAAGCGCAAGCCAGTGAAATGAGAATTTAAAAATCTGTACAAAATTATGAAACTTGGTGGAAATAATTAAGCAAAAGCTGTACAATTTTTTACCTTTATTCAATAAAAATAATTATTTTTCATTTTTAGACTCTTTAAACTTCTTTTAGTTAGAACTTTCCATAATTATTATAAAGGAATTCTATATTAAGCCAATTGAACCAAGAGGGGAGGCGAGGAGCAGAAAAACTTTGCAACCTGTCTTCCTATTTTCTCACTTCTATCGTATTTAATTATATTTTAGAAGATGTGGATGAATCATTAGAAAAGTATATTGTAATGACGAAGTTATTTGATGGGGGTCCAGAGATGCATAGAGAAACAAGGAAGGAGTCAGAGACGTTGTCTTACCCTCTCTTATTGGAGAAATTAAGAAGAGAATAGTTTTTTGTGGAGCCATCTTTCGGGCTTCACAATTGTAGAGTGGGGAATTCCACCTTGATCAAATTATTTATATACTGTTTGTTATAACGGACTTCCCCTTTTTTTTATTCTTTCAAAATTAAAAATTAAATATTTTATTTAAATCTAAAATAATTAATTTCTAACTTATTATTTGCTTTCGTCACTTAAAAATATAAAAATGGCAAAGGAAAATAAACCGATTCCAATGGCTGATTCATTTTTCTATACCAGATTCAGATTTTTTGCAATTACATTTGCGTTGCGTTGTTTACTCTTTTAATCACTTTAATCCCATTCGAAATACCCAGTCTATTTGAGTGCAATGAACTGCTTTGCTTGGGTTTTTTCTCTGTGGAATACTCTCTAAAATTTTATTATTTTCCCTGCAGAATTAACATTGTATTTTTTTTTTTTTTTTTTTGAATAAATACAAAGACATAGTCAAAAATTTAACCAACAAAGTATTTTTAAATTTATTACAAACAACAATATTGAAACAACATCATCAAGGATGTCATCATTTTTCAACATGATTCTCTCTCATATATCCACAAGCTTTAAAACGTTTTTTTGGTTGTTGATATTTTTTATTATTATGTGGTAGCTGTTGTTTGTTTTTTATACAATTATAACGTTTCGATCAAAAGAAAATTCAATCATAAAGTGAACAAAAATTTGTTTCGCTGTTTTTATTTTGAAATATAACAAACGAACTAAGGGGCCTTGTTTGGTAAGTGGATTGAGGTCCAGCTTTTCTTCTCTTTTTTATGCTAGTCTTTTCTTTTTTAGGCCGGTCTTCATTTTCTCGATCTTATCTATACCAGTCCGGAAATAATAAATAAAGAACAAAAAAGAAATAATAAAAATATAATTTAATGGCGGGAAGTCTTAACTTAACCTCCTAACTTTACCGAAAAATATTTCGTTTTTTATAAATTTCAAATTCTTTACGCTCCTGCATGTATTATTTCCTTTTTTATTATTTTCTTCTCCCTCCTTAATTTCTAAGCCCATATAGCCCCAAAATATTAAAACAATATAAAGCGAAATAATGAATAAATATATCTATTAACGTACTTAAAAATTCATTCTGTCAAAGTGTCTTACAAGAAAATGCTCAACTCATATTTACTTATTAAATTGTCAAGCACTTACACTTTCTTCTTCATTAAATATTAATAGAATTCTGACATTATTTTCTAAAATTTTCAATAAGTTTTTGATCGAGTTATATGGAGTTAATTCGCGTTAAAGGGATATTTCAGTATATAACCTGTACTTAATTATCTGTTTACGTTTGAATAATCCTCCAATATTTAAGTCTTACAATAATAAATTAGTAAATAGCTAATGGCCTTTTTTCTGTTTTATATATATTACAGTATATTATTCAAAAATTTCTTTTTGTATAGACCAATTGGCCAATTTACAATAAATTTTAATTTAAAATTAATTTTATACACTCACTCCCGCACTTTGGTTGCCTTATTTCTGGGTGGTGCCAAGAGTATTTAAAATTTTTGACTGCCGGCGCCTAATGAAAAGAGGAAATTATGATCACTGTAAGACTCCATGGAAACATCCAGAATATTCCAGAAGGGTAAGGAGCAACGTGGAGGCGTCAATTAATAAAGAAAAAAAAGGCGATCGATTTCTCTTTATCGGAGATAGCTGAACTTATATCAGATAATAGAAGAGTTTCTGACTGTAGATTGGTAATAGTAGTACTGGATTGTGGGATGCAGGATTTCACCAATTAAATGTACAAAATTCCCAAATGAGACATTTGGATCAAATTTTATTTAATCATCTTCAGTTTATTAAGGAATTATTATCATGTATAAATATATAAAGGCATGTGTTATTTGGCCTAGTCGTAATTGATAAAATAAATGCTTTAACGGGGATAAGTTCTTTGAAAGTCTCAAAGCAAGTGATATATAAAATAAAATAATACATAAATTTATAAATAACAATTTCTATTTTTCATTTTAAATGAAGATGGTTGAAATCCCAAAAAGAATTTTGGAAATAAAATGAATTTATTATTTTTATGTAATAACTTTACCTAATTCATTATCTATTTATTTATATTTTTATTTTTTATTCTTAAAAGCAGAGATGACAAGGTGAGACCAGGGCCGGATTTATAAATGTCTCAATACGGCCCCCAAAATATACACGGAACAAATTGTACCAATCAGTTCAGTTCATCTCTCTTAGCAGTATTAAATTCTGTATTCGTTTTACGAGCTGTGCGGCCCCTTAGTTTATACTTACCCTTAATTAATATCGATAAACAATTAACAACCTAGTAAATATATTTAAAACGAAGGAACAAGGAGGGTAATTGCGATTAGCGAAGCAAGTAGTTTTCAAGTCTGTTAGCCTATGTCTTAATAAATGAGGATTATTATTAACTAATATCCATCCCTCAAAGATTTTTATTAGAGAATGAAGGTCAAGGGCCCCTCATATATGCAAATCAGATATTATTTCAATTATTTATTTTTAACAAATATATCTATATAAAAATAATTATTTCATTTTATTTGTTTTTGAGATTACGATAACATTATCAGCTTTTAAAATTAAATCATATGTAATTTAAAATAAAAAATAAAAAAAATTTTGACTTGTTGCATTGTACAAGATAATATTTTCCTTTTAACTTTAATGTCGAAACGAACAATATATGTGATATAATTAGGGTGAGCTCGCTGATGAAGGAGAATTCAGATTGTCAAAATATTTATAATAATCCAATTTTTCTTTGAGAATATTAGTACTAGGAAAAGAAATTTATTAAAAAACCTTTTTTTTACAAGAAAAGAAGCAATAAGAAAAAGAGTAAAAAAAAGGGACGCCATATTATTATTTTCCTGGCATCTATTTTATTATATATAAGTTTCAGCAAGCGAAATCGATCGCCTTAAAGATTTTGTTTATTCCTTGACGCCTTCACATTGCTTCTACCTTCCTGAAAAGAGAAAGAATTTTAGATAACTAGAGAGGTAACTCCTGGTCTTTGATATATCTGCAATAAATAGTTAAAATAAAATTACTTGAAACGCTCGTTTTTGTTTGTTTATATGCAAGCCACATCAATCATTTTTGTTTTATTTATAAAAAAAAAATAAATTTTTTAAAAAATAATCGTCTCCTGAAAACCAATACCATATGCATATTTATTATCTATGTAGATAGGATCTAATAAGATTTAACGCCTGAACAGATGGCGTATGTGGTGAGCAGACAGATTTTTTTTCATTTTCTCTGTAGCCGAGCAGAGCCCTTTAAATGATGTCCTTGGGCCAGTTAATAGCATGACCCAGGCCCCTCGCTAAAATAATCATTATCCTTCAAATGATTGTGCCAATCCGTCCACGGTGTTTATCTCAGCCCGATCAATGGATTAAGCCATCTTGGAAGGAATCGTCCAAAATAACATTTCATCTTATGACTCGAATAGGCAATCTGCCATCTTTCGACGGCCATCAACCAGACAATCAAACCGAATCTCTGCTTTATTATATCAGTTTTTTAATATCATATCTGAGTCTATAGGCGCCGACTTTTATAATTTGCAGAAGAAAGGGGACGAAATACAGTACTTATATAAACGTATATATCTTTATTGGAAAAAGTGCGAAGAACGGGAAATTTACAGATTGGCTAGCGAATCTATTATATGAATTATGTACAGTCATAGAATAAAAGAATCCCACTTTAATTTTTGATTTCTAACTAGAGATGGATAAAAGACGAGTGGCTAAGCGAAACTGCTGACCTGTGTGACCACACACATCTCGGGTTCGAATCCGGGTTATCCAAACCAAGTGGGAAATATTCAAAGAGCCAATTGCTGAGAGATGAGAGACAACATGAGCGATGTCTCCGAGTCAAATTCTTTAAAGACTCGTTTTCTTTCTCTTTTGTCCAGATTTTAGGTTTGAAATTAATTTTCCTTCACAACTTTTTTTTCAATCTGTTTTTTTTTTCATCATTAAGTTCTATTTTTTATTTAAAAATTATTCCTCTCGAACAGTGTTGCCAACTTTGAAGGATCAACAATGAAATAAATTTTCATCAACAATATTTAGGTCATTTAAAAAAAAATTATCTGCAGATAAAATATTTTATAAAGTTGGCAACACTGCATTGGAGCGAACATTTGTAAGTCGATCTTCGTTTTCTATTTATATAAAACTGAATCACTTTTTTGAATTTATTCATCATCTTGGGCTCTTTTCGGCTTTGATATCTAGGTCTTACTCCGAACGAGTGATGAACAGATCTGCTTTTATTGCGCAACGACTAAAAACTTTCCACTTTGCGACACTGCAATCAAAAATATACAAAAATTTTTTACAAATCTACGCGAAAAAATTTTGTTTTGTAAAATCATGTAAAAAAAAAAGTTATTAATTAAATTATTTTAATATTATTATTGTCAAATAATGCAAGTCAGCCTCGGGCCTCTCGACCGCTCCGCCAGGAACGGCACACACACAACACAAATATATTTTAGTCATCGGAGTTAACTGGTAATGTATTTAACTCTTAATACATAAGAAAAAATTATTTAATATTTATTTGGGAATGAACTCCCTCCTCCTCGGTTCCTTCGGGACATTTTTAAATTCAAATTATTTAAAAGGGTTTAAAAAAAAAAAAGATTAAGAATCCTTAGAATCGGATCTTCTTGCCTTCTTTAATTCTAGGATGCTTTTGTTAATTTAAAAAATTATCCAAGCCTGACAAATTTAATCATAATTTTAATATGCAACGTAATCGCTTGAATTTTTATTTATATTATCTACTTCATAGTAATTAAGGGTGGGTCGTTCTAAAATACACTAATTATATAAATTTTTGTATATTATTTCATTCTTTAAATTCTCCACTATTAGAAAGATAAATAGGTCACGAAGTTTAAAAAAATACAAGTAATTTAATTTTATGAATTCTGGAAATGTATTATATCCTCACCCACGCTCAGGATATTCCCCAAAACAAATTGGCTAAGTAATAAAAATGTTTTATTTGATTTATTTCTTAATTTTTATTTAAATTGAAATTATTATTTAAAAAAAAAAAAAATAATAATTTTTCATGAATGTACTATATATATATATATATATATATATCCTAATTTTAATTATGCGTTTTATATGTCGTGTCGTCGGTCAGTTCATCAAATGGGAAATCCTTTTTTCTTCCCTTGACATCTCATTAAACTTTGATTATTTGCATACACTCTTCCATAATTGTATTACCGACCAAATCATAGAGAAAGAAAGGGATGTAATCAGAGAGAGATTGATCAATGAGCCTGTATTATGAAATTTGCAAAATTTTATTTTACATCAGCAAAATTATCATTTAAAAAAAAAATACCTTTTTATTTCTAGCCAGACCTTCCTTTTGTGCTGTTCCTTTTATATGTTGGTTGGTTATCTTTCTCCAACTTGTAGAATATTAATAATAAAATGTTTTAGATTAGGGGTCAGCAAATTACACCCCCGCTGAATATCGAGAATTTTTTCAAGTTTCTATATTATAAATATTGGAAAAACATAAGTGTTATTTTTTATGTTAAATCAGAAAATAAAAACAAATGTCACAATGTATCAAACAAAAATATATATCACTGATTACAATTATATGTGAATTTATTCGTTTGCTTTTTTCTCCGACTCAACAAACTTTCAGTAATTTTCTGTCCGGTTTGCCGGCCCTTGGTTTAGATCCTCATTTGCTCCTCTTCTCTCTAAGATTTTCAACAGTTTCCCTTTTTTATTTTTCATAGAGTATTTTTTTCTAGTTTTTGACAAGAACTAACAATTAAGTTTTTAATTTAATATTTCACTGGAATATTTTAGAAAGTTCTTTGGGAAAGGTATATTGAACTGGAAAGAAATTATTCTAAGTGAGCTAATAATGAAGTAATAAATAATATAAATAAAAAATCCCTGAACCGAAATTGAAGAAATTTTTTTTATAAATATTTTAAAAAACAAGGAATTAGAGATTAGAAATATTCGATGAATGGGGCAATTGATAGAAGAGTTGCCCTTTATATTTCGGGATTTCAGATCAAAAACAAATCGGCCAAATGTTCATGCAATATTGAATGTATGCTGGTCCCACCGACTAATGCCCAAGGATACTTCAATCTCACGATGTCATATGACGATCTTGCAGTATCGGTTCACGCACAGCATCAATGTTTTCCGGAACAACAACCGATTTTGGACGACCTTCACGAAATTCGTCCTTAACCGAA
>JAAAKE020110019.1:0-16883 GCA_010014785.2 Anisolabis maritima
GTTTTTGCTTTCCATTGAAAAAAAATGTGTTTTTCTTATCAAAAAACAGCGGATTTAAGCTTGTACACCTGGTATATTTTTACTAAGTCTTTTTCGGCATCTGAGGCAATTTAGATTCCGTCCTTATTTATTTTTATTAATTGTTAGACAATATAATATAAATCTTTATCGCTCAGGATAGGAAACGACCCATTGGTACGTGAAGTGAGACCTCTACATCTGCCTCAAGGGTCAGGGCATTAAATAGTAAATGAAATTATAAAAATATTTAATTTAAGTGTTTTACATAAAAGAATGGAGGATTTGAAAATGTATTTTAAAAAAATCTCCAATAATGAAAGGTAATATAAAATCGTAAACCGACTACCTAGGACACCCGAAGTCAAAAATCTGGTGTGATGGCTGCACACCACAAAACTTTCTTTTACCTAAGGAAAGGGAAACTGAGTGAAGTATCACGCCAGAATTTTTGCGTTGGGCGTCTTATGTAGCCGGTTTACGATTTTATATTTCCCTTTATTATTGGAGATTTTTCATTTGTGTGTATTAATTTGTAATATTTTAACAATCATTTCACACCCCAAAATGGTGGAGGACCCTCAATTTAGGATTTTAAAAATCCCAAAGAAAAAGATAGGATAAGTCGTTTGCGTGGTAACGAAATATAAATAATTTTAATTTCTTTTTTTTTATTTATATTAATTGGTAGTCAATATAAGTTTATTTTTGTGCACAGGAAGGGAAGCGAAGGAAAACGAACGAATGAACCACCTTTGATAATTGAAGCCAGACCTCTAGCTCTGCACCAAGGTCTTAACACAGCAGCACAGGGCTTAATTCCTAGGTTAAATTTAATTGCCAATTTAATTTATTTTATTTTATTTATTTTCTTACTTTTTTTTTATTAGTGATAATTGATTAATACACACAAACGAAAAATTTCTAAATATAAAAGCTAAATTAAAATTGTGTACCGGCTACCTAGGGCGCCCGATACAAAAACATCTGGTGTGACAGTACATATAATTTTCCTTATCATAGATAAGAGAAAGTTGTGTCATGTGCGGCCGTCACGCCAGCTTTTTTCTTTTACCTAATTATGTAATATGCAGTGAGAAAATATTGTGATCGCAATAATTTTCAACGGAATACCCGTTTTGAGATCCAGTGGGTCTAAAAAGTGGCTCTTGCAAAATGGTCTGTCGGTGTAATTGTAAAATCTCTGATGATATCTATTCAATATACTTCATAAGTGTTAGTCCACAAGACTATCCCGCGCTGCTTTGGGAGCCAAATTTTAATTAAAACATATCATCATCATAAAGAAGTAAATGCTATTTTTTATTATAGACATTATTTTTCAATATTTAATATTTTTTAGTTGTTAAAGAAAAATGTGTTAGAAGTCACATTTCCAAATTTCACAATTAGTGCCCTATCACAGGATGATATTAATTGCGATGCAATCATCGCCAACTTCCTTTTTTATAAATTTGTAAAAGCAAGTGTGGCAGTAAGTATAATATACTAACATAAATAAAAACTTATTACTTATTAAATTACTTTTTTTATCATGAAATAAATAATAAGTATCATAATGAGATTAGAAAATCAGGAATAGAGATATTATTTTAACTATATTCACTTCGTTCACTACATTTCTAGGAAATCTTCATTTAATTATGTACACAACTCTAATCCTTATATCCTCTGGACATAGCTATCAGCTATTCCTCTCAAATAAGAAAATGCCTAAAATAGATATATTGGATAAAAGAGCTCAGAAGACAATAGATACAGGATTAGTTAGATGAGTATAAATTAAAATAAACGAGTAGTAGAAGTAGAGAATCTTAACTAGAATATTTTTAAAGAAAAATTTACCTAGAAACGTTTCGTGCTAAATATTATTTCCTTTCTTCAGTTAGTTTTGAATTCTAAAGTGTAGAAATTTGTTTTTTTTTTTTTATATAGTCTTTTTTCGGCATCTATGGCCATTTAGACTCCATCCTTATTTATTTATTGGTAGCCAATATGATATAAATAATTTTTGTCGCTCAGGTCGGGAAGCGAACCACTGATCTTATGGTACGTAAAGCAAGACATTTACCTCTGCACCAAGGGACAGAGCTAAAATTTAAGAGTTGAGGAACAAATAAGACCCTTAGTTCAAAAATGAGTTTCCAATCTTCACTTTTCTGTTAAAGATGAGAAATACATGTTTTTGATAATATAAAAGAATCAAAATTGAGTTACTAAATAAATAATATTTTCCTATCTGTTACTGCTTTGTAGTAATCAAGCCTAAAATTGGTCTTCAAAAAAACTTTATAAATTAAGAAACTTAATTATTCTTATGCATTTTAAAAGGCGATTTGCTTTCATAATAAAAAAATGAAATAATTTAGGTTTAGAACTTTCTTTTTCTCTTATAAATAGTCCTATTACTGTATGGATTATATAAATTATGAGCTCCCCTTAAAATTTATGAATTGCTAAGCTACTGCAATACCTTCATTTATATTGATATTTATTGCTCCTCACAATATAATAAATTAATAGTTCGAATTTAAAAAAAATGATAAAATTAATTTTTTTTTAGGTGTGGGGACTAGCTTCTTTATGTGCAAGATTATTATCAGAATTTATAAACACATGGCCCTTTTGGGGGCCTTGTCAATCATATAAAAGCAGATTCAAAAGCCCAGAAAAATTAGTTTATTTTCAAATTTTATATATTAGGTAAGTATATAGTGTTGTACGAGGGTTGCCTTTTAAATTTCGGGATTTGAGATCAAAAACAAATCTTTTTAACGGCCAAATGTTCATGCAATATTGAATGTATGCTAGTCTCACTAATGCCCACAAGATACCTCAATCTCACGATAAGTCACATGACGATCTTGCAGTATCAGTTCACGAAGAGCATTGATGTTTTTCGGAACAACAACCGATTTTGGACGACTTCACGAATTCGTCCTTAACTGAACTATGGCCACGATTGAAGTCGGCAAACCATCGATAAACAGTAGTCCTTGATGGTGCTTCATCGCCAAAAGTCGAATTAAGTTCATCGATGTAGTTGGGTTAATCCACATCTAAAGTTGTAAAAAATAATCGCTTGAAAATGTTCACGATTTAATTCCATTTTTTGCAGATATGATTTCAAGTTATTGTAAACTATATAAATAGCGCTCATATGTCAATACGTTCTTAGTACGTATACCATCAAAAATGTCAAACTTTATGATAGAAGCGTCAGCAATTCTAATTTAGCGCAATTGTGAAATATAAAAGGCAACCCTTGTATAATTAACAGAACATGTTGCTTGTTTGCTTTCCTCCAAAATTATCGAATTTAATAAGTTCCACTGGATCAGCCTGAGGAAGGGAGGTTAGGATCTGTGGCGTAACTAGCCTTTCTTGACTGGGGGATGAGCATTAAAAAAAAAATAAACCCATGTGATATTGAAATATTATACAAAATTAAAGATTTGTTTAGTTTTTTTAGTCTCCATCCATATTGTTGTTATTTATTAGCTAATTATTTTTTTAGATGGCTCAGTAATTGTTATCTGCCAAAATATTGTAAAACACTTCCTTATGAGAAACCTTCTAAAATCCTAGGGCGAGGTTTTTTGCAAGAGTTTATTGAATTATTTTATAAGGATATTAAAGTGATGATGAAAGGAGATTATGCTTCCATTCGAGTTAAAGGCCCAACGAATATTAATTTTTATTTTTTAGAGTAAGTATTAAAAGTGAATCTGGATTTAGAAAATGTTTAGAAATTTTTCTTCTAATAGTGAAAATTAAGAACAAAAGAAAGAGAAATGGAGATCTAAGATCGAGTTACTATAATAAAATAAACCCTCACAAGTTTTACTTTTTGGAGGCCATATGCCTTCTTTTTATTATTATACATGGTAACTACAAAAGAAAATCCTAAGTTTGAAAGTCTATATTTACAAATTGAAAAAATTTACAACATTGGTTGAATCACTTCAATAATTATATTGTAAAATTTCATTTAGAATACCGTAACTTCATACAGTGGCTTATGGTGGGATTTTAGCACCCAAGGCAATTTAAAATATTGTGCCCCTTTAGCGGTTGACCATGGTCCATGAGCTGTTATTATTCAAGTTTTGTTACTATTTATTTTTTAAACCTCTAACAGTTGCAGAAAATGCATATATTTGTAAAATAAAATTATTTCTTTGCAGTCATTAATATTTTCTTCAAAACTGTAAAAACTGTAACATTTTACTGGTTCCAATAAAAGTATTACTAAATAGGGACACCGCCCGCTCTAGCGGTTATGTCGCCCCGGACAGAAAGATAAATTGCCGCCCCTTAAGAATATATATATATATTTTTTAAATAAAGGTTCATATTTTATTTTCAATAAAAATTAACGTACTGTAAATTTTTAGCGAACGAAAAAATCTATATGTGAAATTTTCTATTAATGAGTATTTAACACATCAATATTTTTCTCACACAGCCAAAATGGCGCCCCTAATTTTTGACGCCCCGGACAAATGTCCCGGTTACCCGCCCCTAGAGCGCTGATAAGGAAACAGAAAATATTAAATGTGAAGAAATAAAGCCTCGCATCCATTGGGAGCGGAAAGCTGTGAAAAGGTGCGAAGTCGAGTTCGGGCGAATTCGCACGAAAACGGACGAACGACCCAAACAGATAATAACTAGTTAACTTGCGTCTAATAGGCAAGTCCTGAAATATTGTATTTTTTTATTATACAATTTTTTGCGCCTCTAAAAATTTAGCGTCCAGGAAAATTCCCCTTCTGGTCCTCCCTATCGCCACAGACTTCATAAATCTTCAAAGTGGCCATTACGAGAATCCCGAACGATATCTACTCGGTAATCAAACTCTTTGCAACCTATCTGGTATAACGCTTTGGATGGCTGGAATTATTCTCGCTTTGAATGGGCCAATACTAGTCGGCAGTGATGGAAAAATCACTATCTTTTATTTTAACTAAATAGAAAAAATCTCAGGACTTCTTGGGGGTCAATGATCAATCGCCTGGTCATAAACAGTTCTGCGGCCATCTATCGTTGCAGAATTTTTCGTTCAAGATTCCGCGATCAGATAAATATCAAAGGGAAATCCCGAGCTTCTTCTAGCTGAAGAAACACTCAGCTTGGCATATCCAAGTAATAAATTCCATTATCAATGGGCTCTTGGAATAAGAATGGGTCGAAAACTGGATACAGAACAAAAGACATTAACCTTGGGTTGTGTTCGATGGTTTCATGAGGATTCTCTTCAATTCATTCAATGCATTGTGCTGGTTGACTTTGCAAAATCTCTTCATCACTAAAAACAAACTTGGACCTGAAGGAATAGTCTTTTTCGAACTAATTAAGAAAAAAATCAATTCCTCCTAGCGAAATCTCCCAGCAAACAAATGAAACTTCACAACGTTCATGATTGTAGAATGATTTGTAGAATGGTGCTATAATTTTAATTGTGGAGATATTGGCTTTCAAATTTGGGGTATTCATCCAGCAGTGTAAAACAAATAAATATTTTGAATAGAAGAATTTGTTTATAAAGGCCAAGTGGATAGCTTTCACTATTTTACATCAAAATTTTATTACAATTATAAGATAATATGAGAAACAATAATTAAATTAAGTTTTACTTTTTGTTTTTAGATTTGTTAGAAGTTTGAGAAATGAAATGAGGAGAAGAAATACCCCAATTTTTAATGCAAATTTTAATAGAAAATTTCCTCAAGCTGTATTTATAGCTGTAGAGAGGTTAAACTTTTTCTTTACATTTGATAACTAAATTTAAGCTAATTTATTTTAGTTTTAGTATTTAATAAAATTTAAATTTTTAGTAATTTTTTTTAAGTATTTTTATATTTTTTTAAATCAGTTATTGTGCCTGTATTGTTATTAATTTATGAATAAAATTTATGAATACCAACATTAAATTTAAAAAAATCATGTTAGCTGGTTGTTATTTAATTAAAGTCATAATGTTATTCGTTTTCCAAGCTATAAAATAAAATACTAGAATTTTGATAAATTTTTTGCAAATCGTTTTATTTCTCTTTTTTATGAAGTTTATAACGAATTATTTCACATCCAAGTTTTCCAATCTCATTTTGATAGATTGACTCATAGGGATTCTCCGAAACTAAAGATAATGATTCGGTTTCAGATTGCTTTTCTTTACCTAGAAATAATTGCAATATAATAGGATATATTTATACATACTTTATATATTTTAATGGATTATTTTGGAAAATAATAAAAAGAAAAAAGAAATTAAAATATGCTAGTTCCAAAAATAAGAGTTTATGTAGAGTGAAAAGTCGTATTCAATTTAGTCATATTTAATGGCGGAATAAATTTGGTTTAATTTATATTTAAATTTCGCTAATACCTATTATTAAATATATTATTTTTTCTTTAACTACTGTGGCTCCCAAAGAATCAACCGTCTCCACAAAAAAATATTGTTTTAGAATAAATTCGGTTCAATGAAATTTCATATTTAAGCTTCTAGCTGAATGTTTTACTCAATTTTTTCTCACGCACGGTAGAATTATTCATAGTTAAGAATTTAGATTAAATAATTAAAATTTAATTTATATACAAGCATTGAGGTTTTTTTAATAAAAAATTATTATTTCGTTCAAAAAATTGAGTTCACCCTATTTACCTTAATAATTAATATTTAATAATTGAAGTTTAAACATACCGCTCCCTTTAGTATCTCCATGAAGTAATTTTTCGGCTATGATTGGATCTTTTAATCGAGGTCTATAAATCTTTTTTGGTATTTCTGTTGGAGTATAATGCTCTGTGCGTTTAGTCATTTGTGCTGCATGAAGAAGCCCTTCTCTTTCTTTATCGTTTGCAGGCCATGGAGCTAAAAATTTTTATAAAATAATTAAGTATAGATTATAATATATTGGAATAAAAGATAATCAAAATAAAAAAAACATTAAGTTTTCTATTTTGTTTTTGTTTAATTGACCTATGTTGATATTTAAGTCTTCTCCCTTCTTCAAGACTTTTTCATCATATTTATTTTCTACATTATCCCTTAATTTGCATACACTAAAATGTTTTGCTTAGTGAGACTAATGATTTAATATTTTTTATTTTCGACGTTTCGGGTACCAAGAGTAACCTTCATCGGCTCAAAATGTCGACAATTAAAAATTACATATTAAATAAAATATTATTGAGCTAAGCGAAACATCCTCGTCCAAAAAAATTCCCTTTTCTGATTGATCTTAAGATTCTAAGAATGGCTAATCTAGAATCATAATGTCGCTCTTGATAACAAATAATTAATTTCGTTCCGAAAATTTTTGTTGTCCTTGTCTTGTCTAAAAAAATTACATAAATCATTCTCAATGATATGCTCTCGGCTGTTTACAGCCATAATTTTATAAATATTCCATGGAAATTATGCATAGCTTAATAATATAATATTTGGGTATATATATTTATAAATTATGAAATAAAGTTATATCGCGATTTCAGTTATTTTACCTTAAACTCATAAATTGAAAAAATGAGGCACTCGCGGGAGTCGAACCCACGTTCTGCCCGTGGTTTTTTAACCTATAAATTAACCTCTTAAGCGTTTAAGATTTTCAGCTGACATATAGACAGCAATAGAGAAGAAAACAATTTCGAATTCACACTTCTCTTTTTGCCAATCTGTTAGATTATTAGGCTATCCGCTGCCTAAAGGATAATTTTCAGGGAAATGGGAAGAATTTTCCCTAAAATTTAGAAAATATCAATTTCGCGATTTAAGTTATTTTACTTA
Source organism: Anisolabis maritima (assembly GCA_010014785.2). Lineage (NCBI taxonomy): Eukaryota > Metazoa > Arthropoda > Insecta > Dermaptera > Anisolabididae > Anisolabis > Anisolabis maritima. The sequence continues at coordinate 7,832 of JAAAKE020110019.1, forward strand.
AACTCGTAAATTGAAAAAATACAAAATAAATTTATATAAGAATAAATAATAGATTCCTTAATAATTGAGAGATATGAGAAAATGAAAACTCAAATGAGAAACTCTTGGAAATGGCTCGGAAGCCTCTGGAGCTCCACAGACGAAGCATCTGTATAAACAAATATAATGTAATAAATATTAGCTTACGGATTGAATTTGGTCAAATGCTTCTTCATTATACCATTATTAATCTTGAATTTTTAATTCTTTGAGTAATAAATGGAATTTTTTAACCCTTTCATGACTAGTCTACTAGATTAGTAATCTTGAACAACGCAGGCGGCATCTCATAATGTTCAACGCTCATTGCCGCGCCAATAAAGATGGCAGATTGGAGGGGAATTTCAATTTAAAAGTTAATTAGAAGATAGATTTGATCCTACATATATATGTTGTAATATATTAAATAAAAACAAATGGAACCAGCATATGACCGACTGAGATAATAAGTACTTTATTTTTTAATCTTTTGGAAATAAAAAGTATTATTTATAAAATTTATTTAATAAAAGTTGTAAAGAACCATAATTCCGACAACTTTTATTTGAAAAATTTTTAATTTATTGGGGTCGCTTAATCCCACTCATGAGCTGTATTCCAATAATATTATTAGTAGTTTAGTATGTTTTACATGGTAATGATATATTCAAAGTGGGAAATAAAATATTTAGGCAAGGGAAAGGAAATTAGTGTCTAAACATGGTCAGATTAATATGTTTAAATGTATCAAAACAAAATTTTAAATGATAATTTGATTGTGGATATTATTTGTATATTGATATATTTTTTAGTCTCCACTTGGAGTAGAAATAAAATTCTGGTTTCATAATCAAAGGTACAAGATTTTGCCCCACTTTAAAATAATTGGTTTCCAAATAAATTAAATAAATATCGAATGATATTGTATTATTTGCATATGTTTATATCAAATCATATATAAAATCAATTCTCAATGTACATGACTTTCGATGGCGAAAGAAAAAAAAGTTTTTACTAAATACGTATTATGAGAATGTTTCACATGCCTTTAATTGAGAAATCCACTTGGTATGTTGTTAACATATTGTCCTTTTTAAGTTTCTCTAATATTTCTTCAGCGGGCACATGCTGTAGTACGTTATATAAATATGGATATTTTTCATAAAGCTAACAAAAGAATAAAATCAATTTTCAATGTACAATTCAGTATAATAATAAATTTTTTAGTTTTACTTTATTTCCTATGAATAATATAATGAGTGTGAATAAAAAGCGTTACAGGTGAGCTACAAGTAGGCAAGGTAGAAAGAAAGATAAAACACAAAATTTAATATATACGATAATTGGTAAATGCATTCCAATTTTTTAATTTTATTAGCTTTCTTTGTAGTTCTTTTCTTAGACAATCAGGTTGGTAAAAGTTTAAATTATTAAAAGAAAATATTATTTCAATAATTGATTCCATACAGGTGAGAATGCCAAAGATGGAATTAAGAACTACAACCGCATGGACTGAATTTACCCCATCCTAAAATTACAAGCTTCAATACTCTTTATTTATTTTTTTCCTTTCGTTCTTGTCTAAACCTAACCTAAACATCTTGGGTTTCATCATTCTATATAAATTTAATATTCATCTGTTTTTATTTATGCCTAAAAACAACGAAACAAAGAACTGGCTTTTTATTTCCTCTTCATAACAAACAAATGCAGCAAAATCATATTAGCACCCTTGCCAACAACTTTTTTATTTCGAGAGCAAATAATTATTTTATTTTCATAGATAAATGGTCACAGTAGTGAAAGAGGTGTGAAGAGTCTTTTTTAGTCTAAAAATACAACAAATATATTATATATTTTAAAATAACAAGGACTCAAGACAAATGGGTAATTAAATCTTAGAGTTTTACTTTGTTCTTTTTTTGTTTTTATGCTTTCTCCAAAAAACAACAATAAAAAACGATAAAGTAAAACTCCTCAAAAATTATATATTTTAATTAATCATTAAATTCTTTAAATCTACTGGTTTCGACCGTCTCTCCCGCAAGTCTTCCTAAGTGAGGACTTATACATGTGAGTGCATCCACAAATTACCAGACAATTATGTGTCATCAAGAGAAACAATTAATTAATGCAAGAAGCGATCAAAACTTGTTGACTTAAAAAGACCCTTTATACATCTTTCATACCAATTCCTTATTTAAGACCTGTGCCTTGTGTAAGCTATTAAGATTGCCATTAATTTTGTTTGAGATGCGTGTTAAATAAAAAACGATCATTTTACAATGAAGATATATATAATATAAAAAATATGCACATATATATGAAATTATTAGTATTGTATTATATAAGAAAACATACCAGGCGTAAATAGGTGTTTGGTTGATCATAACGTGAGGTATCAACCTCAGGTGCTGCTCCTACTCGACTTGGATAAATTGCTGGATCTTTTAATTTTGGAATTTGCCCTTTCCAGCAAACGCAGCCAGGATTTTGTCTCATTTTCACTAACCTTATAAAAGAATAAAATTTTATAATGAGGAATTTAAAGGACGAATGGGAAAGAAGAAAATTGTGAAAACGAATTATTTCAATAATGGTAATATCAATTTAAAAAATTTGTTTGAAAAAATCTTGGAAGAAGAAATAAGGGAAAGGAAAAAATTTATTTTTTTTTAAAAGTAGTTAATATGTTGAAAAGGGATGGGGTCAATATTTTAAATGATTGCATAGTGGTTTATAAGAGAAATATAGGGTAAAAAATCCTTAATAAGTGAACACATATTTATTTTAAGAAATGATAGTCTTTGATAAATGTGACAATATTTCTTTTTATAAAATCTTTTTGAAATAATATGCTTTGCATATTACTTAAAATATATATATATATATATAATTGTAAACAGTGCATTTTTATGCTACGCAACGCTTCCTTTTTATTATTAACAATACAAGGTCAAACAAGTATCGGCTCTTTTTCCAAAAAGAAAAACAAGGTTGTGTACAAATTAAAGTCAATCTTGGGATTTTATCGTCTAAATATTAATATTTCTCAATAAAGAATAAATTTTAAGATTTATTTAATAAGTATAAATAAAATTTAATATGTGAAAATGAATTTTCAATCTAAGATGTCGGTGTCAAAGATTCTTAGTATTTTTACAGATCAGTAGTTCTCAACCTTTTTCTGTTGAAGCAACTAATCAAAATATAAAAATTGTTATATATATATATATAATTTGTACTTTTAACTCGCGACACCTTTCATATTCGTCAGCACGGTCGAGAACCATTGATATAGATCGTGGATCATTTTCAACTATTATAATTATATATCTCTCTATAAAATAATAACAATGTTGACTATAAAATATATTAAACTTGTAAAGTTTTATAATAGAATCAAGATTTTGTTTTTCAAAACATGAAAACAAAATATATATATATATATTAAATACAAATATCTCTTCTTTGGTTTTATATTAATATTTATTTAATTTACATGCTATGTTCTCTTGTTTTATTGTTATTCTTTTAAATATTTTATATTAAGAATTTAATCTATTTTATTAAATATTGGATTGGAAAGAAGAGGCGAGCTTTAAAGTCAAAAAGATTTGTTTTAAAAGCATAATTTCTGTCTCATTTAGGAGAATCTTTTGGCTTTCTGATTCTTTTTAGCCTGAAATCTAGTTTCTTCTTTTCAATCCGACACACCTCTACAGCCATTCGAAAACATTATATTAAATTTTTTTACGAGATTAAATTCTTTAAAATGTATATTTAAGTGAATAACCAACCAAATTTTACTGTTTAAAAATAGCAATTAAGGCAAAAATTTTATAACATCTTTATAAAAATGATTATTGATTTTATAATATTCAAAATATCATATAAATTGTTTTGATACTCTAAGTGACTGAGTATTTGAAATTATTCAGAAAATCATAAAATTATTTTGTTAATTAAAAAGAATAGTTCTAACACAATTTTTTTCCAGAGCTTCTCTTAAAAACCAGGCTGATGAATGATCAGAGAAATGAGTCCGTGTCTAATAGAAAATATAGAGGAACTAATATAATCTAATATAATACTAATTTCATTCTAGAAAATATTGGAGTAGAAAGAAGAGAGGAGCTTTAAAACTAAAATGATTTATTTAAAAAGGCAGTAATATTTCAGACCCATTTGGAACCATCTTCATGTTTTTTCCTCTTTTTGGCCTGAAAGCTCGTCTCTTTTTTTCAATTCATCTTTGGTTTACTGGCCATTACAAAATTCTATTACATTTTTCAAACAAGATTAAATTCTTAAATTCCATAATAAAGTGATCCATATAACCATCCATTCTTTTATTAATGTATAAATTAAAGAAAGAATTTTTGAAAAGATTTATTATTAATATAATATTTTTAAAATTTTAAAAAAATTCTATTATTTTAAAATTTTAACAAAGAAATATCTTACATAGCCGGAGATGGTTTTATTTCTTCCGGGTAAACTTCTTTATGTAATTTTGGGATATTTCCTTCAACAAACCAATCATTTACACCCTCAATAATCGGGCCGGACATGGGTACGTTAATAGGACCTTCAGCATCATATCTAAATAAAAGATTTTATTAATTTCTAATATATAAAAAATATTTTATGAATTATACTTAATCGGTTTTTGATATGGTGGCCATGTATAAGTCTGTTTTGTGACTGTCATAAAACGATCCATTAAAAATTTTATCGAAAAATGTCTTTTAAATATTATAAATATATAGCCATTGTTGTTTTGTTTTTGTTTTCAGTTTTTTCAATTAAAAAAAATATTTTATTAGAAAATAATAAATGATTTTTCGGATTTCAACAAGACATTTCAACATATATTTATAAGGACAAAAAGACAATCGGATAATCATTATGATATTTTTAATATATATGTGATAAATAAAAGTATATTTAATAATTGTGTATTCATTATACACTAACCCAGTTTTGATAATGGTCTCAAAGAAGTTCGGAAAAATTGTATTATTAATATAAGTGGTTTCTTAATATGTGGAACTTCTAAACAATTTTTTTATAAAATGAGTGGCTCATTGTCGAAAAATAATGGAAATGCAATAGAATGTTTGCATCATCTCTAAACAATTTATATTATATCCTTATAGAATAGATCATTGCTCTGTACTATGTGTTTCAAAAATAAATAGATAAACTCTATCTTTTGTTTCGTAATAATTAATAATAGGAGGATAGTAAATTTCGAAGTATGTAAAACCTTATGGAAATTGGTAAATTTGGATTTCATGTTCATCTAATTAATAAGAAGGAACAAGAGTTTGTCTACTCATTTGAAATAAACATAGTAATTGAACCTGCTCAATCAAATTTTACTTTAATTCATCTAATTATAAGATTAAAATATATCATAAAGCTAAGATTATCCGTTATCATTGTCTTTTTGTCTTAAGGAAAAAAAAATCTACGAATTAAAATGGAAAAATTACCAATTTTTTTACTTCTTGGCAATAACTTCTAATTTTTGAATCATTCAATTATATTTTCTATATATATATATATGATTAATATTAAATATTTAAAACTTAACGGAGAATGGAAGATCATTTGTCGAAAATCCCGAGATCATTTAGGCGAGAATTGAAGAACTTTTCCAAAACTATGGCACAGCTGAAAAAAAATTATATATAGTGTAAATGATAATTCAAATGAAGAGTAGAAAAAGAAAAAATTTAGTAATAATATAAAGTTATTTAATAAACGAAATACGGTAATAATTACTTATAATATTCGGTGTCGATACTGTTGAAAATTTTACAATTTGTAAAAATTCGATTCATATCAGCAACAAAAAGGTGTTTAGTGGCGACACTATAATAATTTCTTGCTAAGCGTTCTCCCATTGTTTTCAAATCTATAATTTAAAGAAAATAAATAATAAAATAGTTTTTTGTGAATATATAAATAATATTAAATGAAATTATAAATCTTTATATAATTTATGGATATTAAAAACTTACCCATAGGATACAAAATATGATCATAATAATTAGGAACCATTTTTTTATCAACTGGTTCAAGAAAAGGCCAAGCAGCGGAATGGCTCCGAACCTAAAAAATTATTTTTTTTTTAATGATTTAATTTTTTTTCATTTCTAATTTCCTCCTTCCTTTGAAAATATTTACTTCATTGAGAAGGCGAGTGAGATGTATATGTAAATTTTCTGGAGTTAGAAGTGGATGTCTCGAACCTAGTATAGTTGACCTTCCTCTATTTCCATAAGGAGAAATACTTGTAGAGGAAGAATTTCCAGAATTATTACTAGAATTAGAAGAATGATTCGGTTTCCACCCAGCTTCAATTAATCCAGGAATGCTTTCCAATGGAATGGAATTCACACCCTTTTTAAAACATGTTAGACCAGGATAAACGGTATTAAATTTCGGCATTTGTTTTTCAAGTAATTTCTTTACAATCTAAAAAAGAAAGGAAATCAATCAAGATTTTTTTTACAGTTAATTAATATTAAAGAAAAAGCTAGGTCTCGATCAGCCATGATGAGCTTATGCCAATTTTTGGTGAATTTTTATAAAATTTTTTTTTCTTTTGAAAATAAAACCATGAGAGCCGGTTTATCATAACACGCAAAGGCGCGTGCCCTTCTATAAAATTTTATTTAAATAATATTAATCCTTTGAAATTATATAGTGTACAGAATCAATAAATAAATATTAATCCTATTTTATTAAATTAAATCCAATTTTATGAATAAAGAATTTAAGAGTTAAAAAAATTAATTGAAGCGAAATATGTTTTCTATTTAAAAAGTCAATATTTTTAAAAAGAATGTATGTGTTCCAAAAACCTTGGCCCTATACCAGCCAAAAAGAAAACGTGTTCGCCTAATTATATAAGAGAGAAACTTTCTTTCTTATATATAAAAATAAATCCAAAAAGTAATAAAAATCTAAGGACAAAGAAGAATATTAAAATAAAATGAATAAAATAAAAATCAGACCTCTTTTTGTTGACGAACAACAACAGTAAATTCGGTATATATTATGGACGGATGAAGTTCACAATGCATCAAAGTCGCATCTTTATAATCTTTTATATATCCTTCATAGATGTGAGTATCAAGTTTAATATCTTTACTGAATCCTTGTTTGCGAAAATAACCTGAAGAAATTAAATAAATAATCTTTCATTTTATTTTAGCGAACAGTGGATTCAAAAGTCTTGCTCACCTCTGCATCTTCTATAGGTGATTATTTATTGTTTTTAAAAAGAATTTCAAAAACCTGAGGTCTCTCATCATTTTTAAAATTAATAAAATAATTAAGCATAGAAGAGTAGGAGAAGACTTTTGAAAATAATTATACATACAAAAAATTTCCTAGTGATGATCATTATCTGGTATTGGTAGTCAATTTTAAAAAATTTTATCACTCATTGATTTTGGTTTTCCCTAAGAGGGGCCTTTGACGGTTTCTGTGTCACCCCTTGATCACGTGTCGCAAATCTTACCTCAGTTAAATAACAAAAATCAGAATAATATATGTTCAATCTTGTCTACCTACATCCCTTCTTCTTTAAAAAAAATTATTGTCCATGTCTAGAATCCTTTCTCCTCCTTTTACCCAGCTATAGCCGACTTGATCAGTTACAGGTTCAGTTATCAATATCAAATATAGTTTATGTTTTTGGGAAAATTCTCAATATTTAAAAAAAATGCCATCAAAATCCGTCAATGAGTTCCCCAAGTTAACGCGTCCCAAACTAAATTATACTTCCCTCCCTCGAATAAGGGAGGTGCCTCATAATTTAAATTATTCATATTTTACATTATGTACAATTATCTATATATTGAAAAAATCACATGAATTTTAGTCCATGTATCCCGGAGTTATTTGGTTTCTTACTACCTAAAAAGGGGTCCCTAATTTGAATTATTCATATCATAAAACCTCCGGGTAATTGTCTACAAATTAGAAAAAGCTTCATAAAAATCCGTCCAGGAGTTTCGAAGTCCATGACTTACAGACTTTGTCTTTTATATAATACTCTAGGATAGATAAAGTTATAGATATATTAGAATTGATGTGGCGAGGAGCCCGATTAGGGCTTTGAATAGTATTGTGTTTATGCATACTTAATATCATCCAATGATTTAAGTTTTAATTATTAATTTTTACCTATCGCTAATTCATCAGCAAAAGTGAGAAGATGTAAAATATTCTTTTTGATATGATAATCTTTAAGATGATTCATTAAATAAGTGCCATAGCCTTTTATTTGCTCATCAGTTGCAATTACACAGAAAACAATTTCAGTAAAACCTTGACTTGCAAATGTTCGAAAACAAATTCCACCAATTGGTTTGTTGTTTTTTATTAAAACCAAAGTTTGATGATTCCTAAAAAAAGAGAAAGTGTAAGATATTGAATAGTCTACCAAAAATGTCCGAGACAAAAAAAATTTTCAGACGAATATAAAGGTTGACAAAAAATAAGGTATCTTTTTTAATTTTTGGTACTATGGGATATCCTATACTTTAAAGTGTTTTATGAATTTTTATTGATTAATTTAATGATAAATTTAAAAAAATAAATTTTTCCTTACTTACGGATCAAATACGAATCTGCTAACATAATCCTGGGGCATTAATGGCAATTGATAGCTGAAAAGATTTTGAAGTTCAATAAACCATAACATGACTTGCTTTTCTATTGGTTTTGTTAAACTATTTCCAATAATGACTAGACTGATTATGTTATCAGCTTCATTTTGTTTAGCTGTCTCATCTCGAGGGGAGTTGCCATCAAATAATAGCTAAAAATCAATGAAATTATTTTTTTTTTTATATTTAACACATGATAAATAAATGTGATTAATATCACCAAAAGAACCGGAGTCGCATTCGCATAATGGACTATCGCTCTGACCAATCCTATATAGATATGCAGGGCATGGTCACGGCGGGTGTGTACTTAGTCGCACGTAGCAATGCACTATTCTTAA
>JAAAKE020110030.1:0-16882 GCA_010014785.2 Anisolabis maritima
TTTTACTTTTCTTTACCCATTTTATAATTTTTTCAAAAGTTTAAAATAAAATTAAAAAGGTATGTTTTTCTTTTTTTTTTTTTTTTTTTTTGTTGATTAGAACAAATTGAATTTCTTAAATTTTAATTTAAATATATTTCAAAATTTATTGGTTGAACTCATTTTTGAATCGCCATGTTCGTTGCGTCATTAATGACGTCATACAAAAATAAACCGCGTTAGCTTGTTTTTGACAAGACTTGCCAAAAGATTATTAATCTTCAAATCCCCCTATAAAAAATAATAATTTATTGAAAAGATAATACTTATTAAAATTTAAAAATGGATAATATCTTACCAAAAATTTCAACAAAATCTATACTTGAAATAATAAAACCGTTAGCAGATAAAGTAAGTTTCAAAATTGTTACTATCACAAATTAATTGTTAAATAATAAATTAAAAATTAAATATTTTCTTATAGCTTGTGTCCACAAAAAATGATATTAAATCCTATAATGAGTTATTAAGAATTGTTGATAGTTCAGGATTACAATTATTACATATGACATGCATAAATGAAGAACTACTCAAACAATTTTCAATTCATCTTAATAATTTCAAATGTGAATTTTCCAAACCAAAGGTGATAATATTTTTTTACTTTCGTACGAGCATTTAAATATGCAAGCGAAAATTTATTTCAAAGTACTACAAAAAAGTAATTTCAAATATTTTCTTTTTGCTCTATAGAAATCCTGGGAACCAAACCTTCATAATTCAATGGCGCTTGATTTAATAAACGCTATGTATCAAGTTTTAGAAGCTAAAGAGAATTTCCAAACATCTAAAATTAATGAATCTTTAAATATATGTCATGAAAAAATAAGATATTTACACGGTGAAATTGATTCAATTGATTTCATTAAAGAATATAAGGTAATTTATTGTTAAATTTTACTTGTTTGTAATTATTGTTTTTTTATGGACTGACCCAATGAAAAACCCTAAAGGATAAAAGATACAAATTTACTTAGTATTTTAAATTTCTTCCTCAGCTTATATTAAAAGTATTTTTGAATCTTTGGATGCTGCTTTTTCTAAATAATTTCATCCACCACTTTTGGAAGAATTTTTATTGAATTTTGCAAACAATCCCCCCCCCTTCCTTTCCAAAGTATTAGGATCTTTAAAAATTAGATTTGCTTAGCTAGTTAAGAACAAATCTCTATATAGATTAAGACTCGAACTGAATATTTAAAAAGATTAATAAGTACGTCCCCTCACATACCTAAATTTTCTATTTTTCTTTAAACACATTTCCAAGGCCATTCTTTGCGATGGTTTTCAGATCTCTAAGCTATTATGAACCCTACGAAATTCTATTTCTTTATACTCTCTACATGCATTTGTAGAGTGGAAGAATTGAAAAAGAGAAGTTATCGATTTCGAATTCCAAGTGATCCAGCACGATTCCCATTAGACAAAATAATGGCTTTGGCCATATGTTCGGGGACTGGCAGAAATATTTAAATAAGTCTTTTCAAAAGGGAAGACATACTTTGAAAAAATCATTTGTACAGTCATCAAATAGTGGATTCTGTCGCAGCTTGATTAGAGCCCTTGTTCCTTTTTCCTTTTAAAATAATAGCCAAAGACTTTCTTGCATATTTCTGTGTGATTTTACAACTTTATAAGAAATTGTTATTATAAAAATTGTGTTTATATTTCAGGAATTTATTGTTACATTTGAAGACACAATTGAACTAATTAAAATGCGCGCAAAGGATTTACTTAGCACAAAACAAAAAGAACAAATTTATCTTAATTTAAGTCAAATTTATAAAGGACTTTTATTATTAACTGAATTTTATTCTAACAAAATCTCACATCTTTCACATTTTAAGGTAATTTACAATACATAAAAAAATAAAATTATTTTTATATGAATATTTATAATATTTTAGGAAGTTAAACGTTTTTTATTACAACGTTTTGAATGGTGTTTTAATGAACTTTTAAAATTAATTAAATCACCTAAACCAACAGAAGCTGAAGAATTAGAATATGCTCAGGGCCATTTTGTTGCAAAAATGGATTATGCCTTTTATAATTTGGATAATATTATAGAATTAGAAGCCGAGGCTGTTCCAAATTTTATCAATAACACATTAAAAAGCATTATTGAAGATGTTATTTGCCATGGATTATCTATTGGTCAAGTAGCTTTACCAACGGATCAAAAAGCTATCTCAGATATGTGTCAAGTGGTAAGATGAATCAATCTCACGAATTTTCGCATTATTTTTAACATTCTTGGTTTGTTTATTTTTTCAGATTTTAAATCATCAAGAAGTTCTAAGAAATGACATGTGGTGCATTTGGGTTATGTCTTCTAATCTTTCTAAAAGTCTAGAATCACTTGAAAGACTAATCAATCTTGCACTTCTGAGACTAGTATTAGAGGTAAATAAATATTTTTTTATTTTTGTTTGAATAATTTTTAAGATTTGAACCCGAATTATTGTTATCAGTGAGGTCAGAAAATTAGAACCTAAATCACTAAAGTTATTTTTCTAAATAATCCGATTTAGGATCTGATCGTTGTAATTAAAAAAAATTGAAAATTATTTATTATTTTTACACCTCCTTACCAATATTTTATTTTTTTAGGTCTTCTCTCAACCTTTCGAAAAATTAAAAACTCTTGTACAAAAAAGTACAAGAATTCAAAATAGTTCTGAACTTGACGAGGAAATTATTGCATTTGATTTACAAATGGATCAAATTATGCAAATAGGTTTATTTGCTCTTCATTGTACCTCTGATAAAAAATGTGAGTTATTAAATTAAATATTTAAGTCATTTATATTATAAAAAATAAAATGGATTTATTTGTCCTCTTATTTTATTTTTCAGTAAAATTAGAAATAAAAAGTTGTTTAGCTTCCATGGAATCCTTGGAACCGGAATTAGTTCCTGCTCTATCAGTATTTGCTAATGATCCTCAAAAATTAAAGCATCGAGCTTTATGTGATTTTTTTGTTAGTCATTGGCAAAAAGAAGTTGCCAATTTAATTTCTTTAATTGATCAAATAATTGATCCAGCAGCTTTCACCCAAGTAGGTATCTGATTCTAAATAACTGTACAGAATTTCCAAATGGAATTTGAATTATAAATTTTTTGCTAAATATGATAAAACCATCTCTGTATTCCCTGAACCTATCATTTACTTAACAATAAATATATTATTTTTTTTAGGTTGTTCTTGAACGTACCCTACAATTAACTCTTTTAGTAAAAGCCAAATTATTAAATAAAGAATTAACTCAACCACAAGGTCTTATTAAAGATATTATTTCTGGCGTTAAACGATTACTTGCGGTATTACATTATATTGATTTCACTTTGGAGTCGAGTAACCATTCAAAAAAATCTTCCAAAACGAAACAATCAGAAAATGCTTCATCATCTAGTCGAAGTTCTCCAGTGAATAATAATTTTACTAATCTCATACAAGAACTTGAACAAGCAATTGTACATTGTGAAACTTCTTTAAAAGATCTTATTGAGGGCCGACAAGAAGATGAAGACGCCCAAAAGAAATTATATAAATGCTGTAAACATTTATTATCTACCGTTAAACACATAGAACCCATTTTAATAGATTCGGAAGATCATATAGCCACTACTCTCCGAGAAATAGGTATTACTTTTTTTTTTTATTTTTATTTTTTATTATGCTTCTCCTTTTATCAAAAAATTAAAATCCTTTTCAGCTCAAAATAGAAACCAGCCTGAGGAGAAGACAGAAAATAGTTCATATCGTAAAAAAAATGAAAAAATTTTAACTCCTTATAAATATATGGCACATAGTATTGTTAAACAAAGACAATTGCTCTATTTTGATCCATTAAATGAAGAAATTATTTCGAATGATTTAAAAACTTCAAAAGCTTTTAATCGAGAAAATTTTAATAGAAAAAGTGCAAATCAAATTTTTATTCGTCGTATCTCTAAAGAAGAAACTGAGGAGTTGGCAGAACAAAATGAATTAGTAGATGAAAGAACGTTTTATTTTGAATTTTCAGGTAAATATAACAAAAAATATTAATTTACAGTAGAGGCATTCTCGGAACCTTAGAAATCCTAACTCACTTTAAAACACTATCATTAAAAATATTCCCCTACCAAGAGTCTCTCATCTCCAATCAAAAGCAGAGATTATCCCACCCTCTTTACTTCTCTCTACCCGCAAGCTGGATCCTTTGGTGGAGGCTCTCCCAACTTAGCATTTTCTTTCAGAATTTTGTTTCTCGTTTGTCCCGAGAATAACACGACTATTATTTATTTGTTGTTTTTAAAATAATTTTTTTCTTGCAGAGATTCTATCAAGAGTTTTATCATTACCTCGTACTTTTACTGAAGATTCTATTATTTCTGAAAATGAGGAAGAAGGAATTTTATCATCCAAGGAAGAAGCAGCTTTAGAAAAAGAAGGCGATATTGATGAAAATGAAAGTAAAGAAAAAGTAGAGGAAGAAGAAGAAGAAGAAGAAGAAGAAATTAAACCTGAAACCAATGAATCTTACACAGAAGTGGGTAACAAAGAAGAGGATGAAGAAAATGAAAAAGATATAGATGAATCTAATTTAAATAGCAATCCAAGTGAGACTAATGAATCAATTTTAGAAAATCACTCACTGTCAGATGATCTCACCTCAGAAGAGTTTCCAGAAAATATCTCCTCTTTAGTAAGATCTATTCAGAATGTACGTACCGTTGGCGTACAAACTCCATTAGTGCTTTTGGATAAAGAGGATATTTCGTCGCCAATTCTAAATTTCTCTAATTCTTCTCCTCCTCTCTTTGATCTTAATTTAAATCAAAGAACTGGAGAATTTTCCTCGCCTATCTGTAATTGTTCTCATCTATCATTGGATAATGATCCTTCAAAAAAAGAAAGATATCAACGACTATCGCGATCATCGATTCAAATTACAGACATCATGCCTACTTTACCAGATTTATCTCCTGGTTCCTCTTCACCTATTCTAAATGGTGAAAATTTGAATAATACCTCAAATCATTAACGTTAAAATTCTTAATTTTTTAAAAATTTTTATCAAAGATTATCTTTATTGTGATATTTTTATTATAGCTGTCAATTTAAAATTTATTTATAAATATTTAAAAAGTATTAAAATTTATACATCCAATAAAAAATAATTTTTTATACAAAATAATAGATTTAAAATCAGAGTATTGTATTCTTTCAATTTAAATTGAGTTATAAAGTTCTTTAAAAAAAAAATTTTAAAGATATTACATGCATTTATTAGTTTTAAGAAAAATAGATTTTTTATATTTGTTAATTTTTTTCACTTTTGTAAAAGAATTGCTAAGTTTTTCATTGAATAAACATTTTTTATTTTTCTAAAACAGTCTGTTAGACTTTTTCTTGTAGTCCATCCTAAATAACTTTTCGATACCTATGTATAGGTATGTATATATATTTGTCACAGATTAGTATTTTGAAGGTTGTCTTTCCTTATCGTACTTTTATAAAAATAAGTGAAATTGCCGTATTTTTTAAAATACAGTGGTGTCTGATAATTTGACATCCCTCAATTTGGACAATCCAATATAGTGGCTCTCGCATACGTCAACATGAAATGAGTATTCTTAAATGACATTTATTAAGAGGCTGTGTTGATGCTTTTACATGTTCTTTTTACTAATTATTTTGCAATGTTTTACTGTTAATTTTCCTGTTTTATGATTAAAGTTTAAATTTCTACATTCATTAAAAATATGTTTGTATAAATTTAGTTCTTTTTAAGAATCATAAAATTTAGTCTGGTAGAGAACTCGAAAAGGAACTGAATTATGTTCAAAAGAGTGATATACAATATCACAACGAAATTAAACCCTGCTTTTGCGATGAATTAGTGTCGAATTGTGAGGCACCTCTATATCATATTGTTTGTGATATAAATTCATAAAATTTAAGAATTAATATTTATCATTTTTATTTTGAAACTTTAATCTTGAATTGACTTAATTAAGATCTTATATCACATTCGTGATTTAGATATTTAGTTAATTAATTTAATGGAATGAAATATTTTTCTGTGTCATGCAATCGTTCAAAACGATTTCCACAAGATAATTATAATTAAATACAATAAAACAATTATTTATTATCATGAAAATTAATTTCAAAGATGAAAAAAAAAATTTATTGTTAATTTAAAATATATTAGAGTTAAAAAAATATTAATTTTAAGCTTTTTGGAGAACTATTTGGAAGGTTTAATTATTTTTTGTCTGCATATATTTTTTTGGAAAAATATAAAAAATAAAGACCTTTAAAGTTCCCTTGTGTCCTCCTCCCTCCTTTCACATATCCGGAAGAAATTTACTAATTCTTAATTCGACTTGGACCAATTTAAAGTGAAGATGGTTAAGTTTCAAAAGACATTTTTTATATAGAGATCCCATCGTTCTCGTTCCTTCTTTAAAAACATATTGCAGGATATTTTATTGATAATAATAATTTGTTAACTTCACTTCGATAAAAAAATTATAATAATAAATATATTGAGTGCACAACGAGATTTACAGTTAGTTCGTTTAAAAGAACACGAAGTGTGAGAAATGGGAAATGAGAAAATGGTGCCTTGCAAAAACCAATCACAATTTTTATTTTCAAAATTTTAGATTTAGAAATTAGATTGTACAAGATAAAATCTTCTCTTTGCCTTCAATGACCAAACGAAAAACTATATATGTGGCATTATTAGGGAGCTATGAAACAATCTATAGGGCGTTGTTAAAAAAACCATCAGCTATTTTAAACAAAGCTCCCCTCCCGTGACTAAAGATATTGACTTTAAAGCCAAGGGCTGTGGGTTTGAATCCCATGTAATCCGATGAAAATTTATTTAAATCATTTGGATACCAATTGGCGTAAATAAATGTGCCTGGATAACACATATAATTACCTAATCATATTTATAATCTAAGTGTGACTTTTTAAAGTTTAAAGTGGCATCAGAAGCCGAAGACAAAAAAAAGTTATTTCAGTCAATAACAAAAAAAAGAAAATTAATTAATAAAAATTTTTCTTGTAAACTCACCCTAATAAAATTTTATTTTTAGCCAGCTTATAAAGGAGAGTTTGAAATAACTTTCGCAATAATCACCGACGAATAAATATACTTTTGCCAAAAATTTGGCCTTTTATTTCACCTTCATAAAAAAAAACAGATGACATAATTTTTGACAAGGAGAAAATTAGAGGAAAAGTATGGAGGTCTATTTCCTAAAATCAGATTTTGAGATAACGAGAAAAAATATAAAATAGCTGTATGTATGTAAGAAGCCTGTCTTTATTACTAATGATGAGATTCCTATTTTAAAACATCCAAAAGCTTCTCTTTTGCTGCACTTAATTCTCCTCTAAACAAATTATATATTATATAATTTTTTAATTAATTTGTTGTTGATCTAAAACATTAATTTGTTGGTCCATTAAGCGACCGATACGCATTTTTCCCTTTAGAAGGAAAGTGCAAAGGATTTTGTTCATATATCTATTTTCAGATAATTAATATTTAAATTTATGAGGAGAATGGCCTGAGGGGAGAGTGGGTGTTTAAGTTATAAAAAAGAAAGGATATAGAGCAGAAGCGAGCAGACACCTCAAGTGCATGTGAAGTGCCAGTGAGTGAAGGCTAAGAAGAAATGCAGCCCTGGTATTTGCTCGTAAGTCATATGTACATATATTCTTGTTATCGATATAGCTATTATGATATGAAAGACAAAATATATTCATAAAAATAATGTAATCGCCTTTGCAAATCAACTATCTATCTATCCTTAGTTCTTTGCAATTCCGAGTTAAAATTTTAAAAATTTTTGAAAAAATGTGTATAAAAAAATTAAAAATAATTAATTTCTCTTGATTCTATTATTATTAAAGTAAGAAAAAATAAAAATTACATACTTAAAAAATGTATAAATTTTAATAAAGAACTATTTTATAAAAATGTTCAAAAATAAATTTTATTATTTAATAAGAGAGAATTCGATCTATTTTTTATTGATTTTTAATAGCTCCGGGTGCAAAAAATTTTTTTTCTTCGATATTTTTTTGTCTTCGGCAATTAAGGTCATATAGACTTAAAACAATTCAATTATTTATTATTTTTCGATATGAATTAACCATGCATATTTATTTCCATCGCACTGGCTTGGAACCCGGATCCAGATCCCTTGGCTTTTAAGGTTATCAATATTGACAATCGATATAGTTTGACAAAAAATTTTAATTATTTTCTAATTATTCCAGGATAAATAAACATATTACTCCCGTACCAAAGGTCACTGGTTCTCTTCCCGTCCTGAGCAACAAAAATTTATATTATACCAATTAAAATATAAACAAGAATGAAGTTGAAATAACCTCAGATGCCGAAAAAGACTAAAAAAATAATCACCTTTACCTTTTTAAATCAATTGGATACCAAATGGTATAAATAAATATAGCTATATGGTTCATTGTATCGTAAATAAATATATTACATATCGTTTAAAGTCACTATGACCTCAGATGCCGAAAGGACAAAAACAGGTCTTTTATTGTTGTTTTTGTAAATATTCTCATGATAAGTACTGCTATTAATGAAGTGGAATTATAAAAACTCATTCAAAAAATTAAAATCTAAGAATAATTGAAAAAGAATCAAGTTCGTACCTCCCTCTTCTCCATCTTCCCAAAAAAACAAACAAAAATACAAAAAATTAAGATAAAAACAAGGCAAAATTTTAAATTTTATTGATTGATATTTTCAAATATTCTCTCTCTAAAAATTGCTAAAACAAAGCATTTATAAGTGGTTTCAATAAAGAAAATTCTATATTAAAAAATATCCAAAGAATCAATCCTCATAATTTTTGTTTCTTCTAAAATTTTTTAAATAAAGATCAATGTTTTAACGAAAGTTTCACCGAGCCGTTCTTAAGTTTGACTTACTATTGAATTAATATTCGCTACAGGGAGTCGATGACATCAAAAGGGTTGGGAAACATTGGTCTTGTTATTGTTCGGGTCTCCTTTTCACATTATTTTTTATTTGAAAATTTATTTTAACCTTTTTACTTTTTTTTTTAGGAATGTCCCTACTTCAAACAAAAAATTGATTCCCCCTCCCCTAGCTTCTCTAATTAAATCCGGAAAGGACTATATTTTATTATATTCAAATTAAGATTTTCATTGTTTATACATGGATACATCACGCAGTCAGCAAATGATTAATTAAAGTAACATTTCATTTGAAAATTATTGAATGGAAAATTTTAAAAATAATTAATTTTAAAAACTTTTAAAAGGAATGTTTAAAATTCGTTTCTCCAATGAAAAATATGCTCTTTAATTAAGCATTTATTAACGTTTTATGTTTATTAAAACTATTTTCACTCGCTATTAGAATGGGTATTGTTCTTTATTCTATTTGATTAAAATCTGCATTTATGAGGGATCAATAAAGATAATGAAAAGAAAAAGAAACAAAAATAAATAGACAATATCTAATATGAAAATACTTACATAATTATCAAAATGCACTTTCCACATTATAATTATAATTCCATGGATTAAGTAGATAAATGGTTTAATAATTGCGTATTCTTATTAGCGTGAAATAATTTACAAAATAAACCAATTAGATTGGGAAAGTTTATATTCAAAGAATAAATAATTAATTCAGGAATAATTTAAAATATTTGTAAAAAAGATTTATTAATATAAATTTATTTTATTCAAAAATTAAAATGCGATTCAGTGGTACGAGAGAAATTAATTTCTTTGAACTTATTTATAGATGTGAAAGTGAAAACAAATAAGTCTAGTGTATAATTAAATAAATCAAGTATTTATTAAATAAAACAGTGGCATATCTGGAGATTCAATCTTTCAAAGAAAATTACAAATCACAAGATAAAAAAAACAGCCAAAATAAAATTTCGAAGAAATTGTAAAAAAAAAAAAAAAAAAAACAATATTAAAATTTACTAAACTAAAAATTCTAATGCAGGTTGTATTTTATTCTTATCAAAAACATCAATATTTTACTTAACTATACTAATTTGGTTATTTTTATATTTATTTAATTTCTTTGGTTTATCTTGCATACACGTTTTGGGAACTTGTTGTCCCTTCTTTATTGTGGAAAATCAATTCTCTTGTATATTAATCACGTCATCTCCCATCCAAAACAGTTTTTATTTTGCATAAAATATAACCTGCTTGGGGCTCTGAATTCTTTGAGAAGAGTTAGAGTTTCCACTAAATGTATACAAGCAACGCCTTTTGTTAGGAAGTGATATTTTATCATCATCATAAAATTAAATAAAACTTACTTTATGATATCGTGTCGACCAAAAAATTCTCTCTTCGTGTTTAATAAACTATTCAGTTCTCATTAAGTAGTTCTAGATACAAAAATTTAATGAATTATGGAAAATTTTAATAATAATATGAATATTAAATCAATTATTCACTCACTCAATCCAATTACTTTCACTTTTAATTGCCTTTAGTTAAAAATTTTTGATTGGGTAAGCTGACAAGTTGATAAAAATTTCTTTATTGGAGAGGCAGAACCGCCATTTTCAAATTCAAAAAATAATTTAAATAAAATTAAAAAAAAAAATCAAATCAAAATTATTATAATTAAAATGCATTATTTCTATCATTTAAATTTAATAACTATAACAACCCAATTTAATAAATGTTAAAAACAATGTGAAAAACCTCATTACTCCCATAAATAATCAATAAATTAATAAAATTGTTGAAAATATTAGAAGTAAACTATAGATGCTCGGGCATTGGTTCACACTCCATCACCCCACAAAATCAAAAAGATATATTTTGTCACATTTATTCCACAGTCAAGGTGAAGGTGAAAACTTTTTAAATCTTAGAACTAGAAAATATGATAATTCCTCAAGCACAAACCCAAAACATAAATTTTAGTTGTTCAAAAAATGCCTGGCGTATTACACATTTTGAATAGAAGAGATTTATTTGGTGGCTGTGTGAAACAGTTATTCTTGGGAGAGAGCAGGTTCAGTCAAAATAAAAACCTTTATATGCTTGTCGATCTCGGAGACGTTTCGAGACAAATTTATTATCTCATCCTCAGTCCAAATAAATCGATTGTTAGTTGTTAAAATTAGTCTTTAAATACATATGTATATTACTATTACAATGAATATTCTCACAGGGATAGTAAGAGAGAGAGTAACACAATATCTTTTTTTTTTTTTTTTTTAATATAATCAATATAACATTTATAAAGTTATTTGTTCCGAGATCAACAAGTATATAAAGGCTTTTATTTTGGCTGAACCAGCCCTCACCCAAGAATAAGCATTACATATTTGTCGTCTGAATAAAAGGTGTGAATGATTATGGTTCATAAATAAATCAAGTATACATTATTAGCCCTCTATATAAACAAAGAAATATTTTCCAGGCAGTGCTCTGGGTGTTCTCGATGACAGCATCTGCTCGACGAATGGTGAAAAATGTGACAGGCCCATTAGGGGGTTTCTCAAGTCTCGTGTATCACCCAGGAGAGAAAGGAGCCATCAGTCAAATGTCAATCAGGTGAGGCTCAGAGAGCTTAAATAAATTCTTGTTAAAAATAGAAGATATAGGACTCAGAAGTTGTCGTGTTCAAAGTGTTTAGAGAAAGACATTGACTTGTAGTGGCATATCCAAGAGGGAGTGTTAAGTTCTATATCCATTTTTCCCCGGCTGAATTTTTATTTGACCTTTTTTGGAAAGTTGTTCCATCATTGTTCTCATCTGGAATTCTTGTTTTTTTTTTACAAATCCCCTTGCAAATAAGCTTCCGAAACAAGAAATTTTTCAAATTTCCTTTGTAGCTACTACCACATAAATTCGCCATTGATAATAAATTTCATATTTTCTCATATCACAATAATCTTAAATGATTTTTATAAAACTTATATAAATAATGAATACTTTTATTCAATATTTTAGTTTTACCGATACAAATTTTGGAGACAATTTTGTATTACAAGAACCAATTACAATGAATAATCATGTAAAAGAGCTAATGCATTCGTTACACACTCAACATTATCAGCAACAGAAGCAAAGTGAACTTCATTTCCACGTAAGTAAAGACAAATTATATATTCCATGTCTCTTAGTCAGATCTAGTTCCAGAGTGTTTGATCAATTTTTATCTCAATCCCAAGATGATTGGGATATCCCAGATCCGGAACTAGAGGACAAATAAATGGGCAAAATTTATTATTTTTGAAAATGCACTATACTTTTAAAGTTAGATTATTATTTCATTATTTTATTACCGAAGAAATTCTAATTAAATCCCGCAAATAGCTTATATGATAAAAATGAAGTGAATGTTTTTCCTTAATCACATTTAGTATTTATAAAAGGTCTCACAAATTTCACTTTAGTTTTTTACTTAATTTGGACTGTATAGGCCCACCTGCCGGATTCCCGTTTTTATTTTTATTTATCCGAGCTGCTTTTGTGTAAATGGTGACACACATCCTAACCTCTGCCATCTATCGATCTATCGACATCCCGTGAATTTACTTTATTTCCTAAGTCTAGGTCCTCCTCCACTATTAATTTTTAGCTAGCTAACTACTCCTATATCTAATTCCATTCAGTCCCTTCATTCTATGCTAGGGAGGATGCCCTAGTTTGAGGTGGGACTTTCTCAGCACCGGCGTAGCCTCCTACGAAGAGTGTATCCAGAGAGGAAATCTTTTTTCTTCCAAAGGACGGGGTGTCACAGCAACTCCCTCTCCTCGTAGAGTTGCCTGAGCGTTCTATTGTGGGGGAATCCAATGTTCCATCCAGGGCATACTTGAGGATTTGTTTACATTAAATATTTTTATTTAATGAAAAAATTCCACCATGCCCGGGATGCGAACACCGATCTTCAGAACGGCGACAACTTATCAACTAATGCAGGGAGCCTTCCCCCCCCCCCTCCGTGGCTGGATACCAATTGATTTAAATAAATATGCCTGGATCATTGTATCGTAAATAAATATAGTATATATTGTTTAATGTCTTTAAGGCCTCAGAAGAGACAAAAAAAATAAAGGAGTGGAGCTCTCTTCTCCTCCTCCACTCTAGTCAACTTTTTTGTTTAATTTAATAAAAATAATAGTAAAATACTTTATGTACAAGTTTATTAAGTTAAGTGTTAAATCTATAATAAATTACAAATCTTAAATTTTTCAGAAAAGAAAGCCAGCTAAACCTTATAAAGCATTAGAGTCTGCGCCAGAAAATAGTTCACCTCGTCCTAATACACATCATAATATGTTTCGCAATACAAAATACAATAGGACTAGATTATTTGAACCTGAAGTGACGACGACAACAATAACACCGCCAAGAAACCCAACAAGACCTCCACTTTTTCGAGGAAATCGTGGACATTCTAAATATCAAAGCACTACCAAAGCACCAACCACTACACCTGCATCAGAGGCAAGTGTAGAAATGGTCAAATCAATCCCACTAATGGATTATAGTAGTTGGATGTCAATGAAAGTGAAAAAAGAAAATGAGGATACAAAATTTCACGGATCTGAATCTAATATCATTGCTTTGAAAGATAAGAATTTACGTAAACCTCTTATTAATCAAGAAACAATATCATATGATCCAATGAGTGTTTTTAATCCTAAACATTTAATGACTCTCTGGTCAAATATTTCCTCACATGCTATGAGTATGATATCTCCTGAAATGGCATATAACAATAAACCAAAGCAACAAAACAACATATACAAATCTAATGTAAAATGGAGCACAGCTTTAAAAAATAAACCAATGCCTTATACAAAAGACCGAGAGAGACATTTTTATAAAAATCAAGATCAAAAATTAGCAGCTAGCCAATATGTTAATGAATTAATTCAAAATGTAATGTCGAAAAATAACGAGACTGAAAAAGAAAAAAATAATACAATTTTATACTCAAATTCTTGGACACCTCAGGATTTGGTTTCACATTCACAAACATATCAACATTTCATTCCAAGTATACCTCAAGAAACTGAAATATATAAAATTATGAATTTACCTCAACTAAACCCTTCAACTCAACAGACTATCAATACCCAAACTAAAATTGAAGATCAGCGTTTAAGTGAAAATATAAACATTCCCGAAATTAATAAAGGTCAAACTATATGGTCTACTCAAATTGAAGGGCCATTAAATGAAGATAAATTTATTCCGATGGAAAATCCTCATGTTATAACAAATTCGTCACTAAGTAAATCAATGACAAATGAAGAATTTATTATATTAAAAAAAAAAATTCTTTCTGATGAGCGGCTTTCAAATTTAATATCATCTTTGGGATCGAAAAGTAAACATGAATATAAAGGAGGAAAACATATAATTACAGGTACCTTTATTTTTTTATTATCATTAAAAGTAAATAAATCCAAAAGTATCAAATAAATAAAATTTCTATCTTTGATTTTTATATAAGTCCTGGAATAATAGAGACAGATGTAGTTAGTGATTTATTTTTCAATTATTCCTTTAAGTAATCTTTCATTAATAATAAATTATTTTTTTAGGTCCAGAAGACAAAGGTGTGTTCTTTAGAATTATCGTCGAAGAACCATCAGAAAAGACAAAAGAAAATTCTCAAAAAACAAAAGAAAACTAATGATTTCAAGTTTTAAATAATACTATTCTATTGAATTGGTTTTTATTTAATCAAATTTCTTTGAGTTTATTTGATAGAAAACAGGATATTTTTTAAAAAGATTATAGCAATGCCATAAAATACTTTTTTTCGATCTTCACATTTTTTGCGAGTGTTCCTGGCTTAGAATTGTTTATTTTTTTCCTATCTTGTCCCTTTTAAAAATTTTTAAAATATCCCAGCAAGGGTTGGCTGGGACATATCTAGAACTTGCTAAGAACCTTTAGGGAAATGGAAAAAAATTCGGAAACCCTTAATACGAAAAAACATAAAATTCCATTTTCTTTTTTGACAAATGTATATATTTTGGCGTGTTGTTATTTTTGTTAATTAATATCTGCAAAGTGAGATACTTCTTCTAGGCTTAATGAATCTTATATATTTTTAACTTCTAAGAAGTTTCCAAAATTATAAGATAATTAAAAATGAATAAGAGCCTTAAAAAGAAGATCCTAGCAGATGTATGTATATATTGTAAAATCAATATTTTTCTATTATTTTTTAATAAAAACCTTAAATTATCATATTTCCTTTTACAATTCATTTATAATTATAGCTCACCATCTCAGAGACAGTCAATCAATAATTCTATTCTTCTTATAGTAGAGCAATCAATGCATTAATAAGCCAATTTATGTGATGCAGTGGCGTAACAAGAAGAAAACAGTGTTTAAAAGGTCTTAGAAAGGTCTGAAAAAAGGAAATAAAAAATTAGGGAAAATTTCATCCATTCCAAATTTTTTATATTTTTAAACTAAAAGCCAAAATACTTTTTAAAAGTGGAATATGAATTGGTTTCTTAGTTAATAAATGAATTACAATGAACCTTGTGCCTAATTTTTATCAACATGTTTTAAGTTTTGGTCTTTGGGTCTGATTTGTTAACTGTTTGCCTTTTAAATTCCGTTTTTTGGTCTCCATATAACTATGATTTTCTCATCTCATTTCTCCACAACTTTTAATGAAAATGACACCAAGTTTTAATACATTCAAACCACTCTTATCATAGTTATGCAAAATTTCATTTTGCTTTTGTTCAGACATATGTTGAAAACGACTTTTCGCACAAATATTTTGTAACGAAGGGTATTTAGCCTTTTATGGCTTTTGCAGAAATTTGAGGATATTCCATGTAAACTTTTAACCAAAAATCAAGATTTTCTCGTTCGTATCTGCATTTTAAGTAGAATCTGTTGTTAGTTCAATCAATTGTTCCTGTTCAGTAATAAATTCTGACTATTATTGAAATTTTGAAATGGATTTTTAATTCAGTCATGGGACTCTTCTTGTTGAGGAACGTGATAGTGGTTTTTAATTGTAAAATAAGCTCCTGAATTATGTCTTTAACTTCTTTATTTATTTATTTATTTAATTTTCGATTAGAAAATTATTTAGTTTTTCAAAACATTGCGTATTATTATTTTTCACATAAGATTCCCACAAATCTAATTTTAAAATTAAAGCATTGATTTTATCCTTCAATTTTATAATATTAACTTTAAGGCCTTGAAGAGATTTATTAAATTCATTTAAAGTTGTAAATATATCTGCCAACTATGCCAATAGCTGTAACCATATTTCATCATTTAAATTTTGAGCATATTTATGTTTACGATCATTTAAAAAAATTTTAATTTCATCTTTTAATTCGAAAAATCGATTTAGGATTTTACCACACGATAAACATCGCACTTCGCATGTAACATTTTATGTGTGCTAGATAGTTCTTCGCATAATAAACTAAATAATCTTGAAATTAATTTTTTTTATAAAATTAATTATCTGTACCGCTTCATCCAAAATGTTCTTTAATGTTTTTGGTATTCTTTTTGCTGCTAACTAATGACGATGAAGACAACAATGAAAATGTTTAATATGTGGAGCTATTGTAATAATTCGTGACATATCTCCTTTTTATCGGCCTAAAAAATATTTTGCACCATCAGTCCAAATATGTGAACAGAATGCTTTATTTTTTATTTTTATTATTTTCATAATTTTGATGAATATTTTATGTATGTTTATGGAACCATTTAAGACAGTGTTTCCCAACCTTTTTTGTGCCATGCCCCACCTAAGCCTTTCT
>JAAAKE020110041.1:0-16881 GCA_010014785.2 Anisolabis maritima
CTGCTTCATTTACTAATGTTTTTTCTACATCCTTTTGCCATTGGCGTAAATTCAACGGTATATATTAATTTTATTAATTATTAATTAATATATCCCTTCGTGGCCGCCGAGAGATTAAAGATGCTGACAATCTTGATAATCTTAAAAGCCAAGGGTTGTGGGTTCGGATCTCAGGCAGTCCGATCAAAATTTATTTAAATCAATTGGATATGATACTGGTATATTGATAAATAAATATACCTGGATAACTGTAATGTACATAATATTATATGTACATTTAAGGTCTATACGGCCTCAGATGCCGAAAAGACTTAAAAAAAAATTAATATTTTAATGTTTTCTTTTTTTTTAAAGTCTTTTTCGGTATCTGAGATCATTTAGATTCCTAATTATTTAAATTAATTGGTAGCCAATATAATTTAAATAAATTTTTGTCGCTCCGGACGGGAAGCGAACCACTTCCGAAAAATTCTCTTCACATTGGAAAAAACTCTACAAAAATCCGGCCAGTGGTTTCGGAGTCTATACTTTACAGATACACAGATAGAATTTTTGTTTTAAATAATAGCATAGAAAATCAGGAGAGCTAAGCACCCCAAAACCCCCCCCGCCCTTTTTATTTTTAGTTTTCCTAATTTGGATCCTTTCATCTTTAAAGCCGGCGTATAATTAGTTTGAATTTAAAAGAAAAATGATATTTATAAATTTGCGTTCCTTTTTTCTTTTATTCCAGAGAATAGTCTATTTTTTGAGATTTGATATTATATTCTAAAATCTAAACCAAAAATATAAAAGGAGTTAAGGTGTAATTTTATATTCATTTTGTTTTTTCAATAAAATTAAATATGCGATTATTAAGTTAACAATTGGAAGATCTTCAAGTTGCCAAGAAAGAGAGGGAGTCGCTGTCTGCTACGTCATAAGCCCTTAGATATACGTAAAAAGTATTTCTCCCAGCCCTGGGGGACAATCGGAGAGGCCTAATAATTAATGAAGCAAAAAGACCTTTTGTTTATTGACTGAGAGAGAGAGAGAGAGAGCCAATGTAGCTAAGGAAGAAAGAAAGGTCGGATTAAAAAGGGAACGAACGGACCATGCACAAAGAGTCTCTCTTTCATATCATTTCAAAAAGAGAGTCTCTCGCTCTCTTTCTCTCTGTTCTGAAAGGGAAATAAATTTGAAATCAGCCAAGCAAACAGTGAAAATTTATCTCCTCCATATGGAAGCGAATATTAAACAACAATTCTCTCTCTCAATGGGATTTATTAATTATTTTTAGGGAAAATAAATAAAGTTTTTTTTCTTTTAACATCCATCAAATTTCCTCTTTTTTTCTTTGGGAAATAAATAAATCCAATAATTAGAGAGCCGAGTTTTTTCTTCTATATATCTATAATCAAAGGCATCCATCTTTTGTGAACTTATCACAAACGAAAATTTGTATTCTGCCCCTCCTTCAAGAATTGGGAAATAAATACACTATCGTATTGCTCATCATTTTCACTAATTTTATTACGGATTTTTTTACAAAATTCTTTAACAATAAGGAGAGCAAAACACACAATAATATACAAAAAATATTTCTTACATATATGCTGATGGTTCCAAATGTACAAAAATGTAGACTGTGCTAACCATTTAGTTTAAAAGCTTTAGATTATTATCAATAACATCGATTTTCAATGCTGAATACTTTAAGAACCATATCACAACTGATTCTCTGATTCAATCATACTGAAGATATTTATTTCCAAAAGATCCACTATCTCTACTATATCCTAGCTGGGCGTGATGCAATAATTCATTTCTCTGGAAGATTTAGAAACAAAAATTGGATCTTAATAGATTTTAGTGAAAACACAATGGCGGATATGAAAAACTATATAAACAAGAAACTTTTAGGAGATTGGAAACAGCAGTGAGAGGAATAATATAATAATAATAATAATAATGAATTTTTGAAGCAAATTAAATTTAAAATCACACCTTTTTATAATTCGTGCACAGGAAAAAAAAAATAATAATCCTAGTCTTAGGATTGGCCATGAACGGAGACGATTCACCTTGGAGTGCGACGTGTGACATGTGAGTGGAATGTCCTATTTATGATTCGAGGAGGCATACTTGAAAATTTAAACTTTAAAAAAGAAAGAAAATCTGAGGGATGTGAATAAAATTTCAGTTTAATTTTTTCACAAGATGTATTATTAGATAATATACGCTCCAGAGAAAATATTGCGTTTGAGACGCAAATAATCTTGTAGGAGACGGTAATGTAATAATAATGGGGTACATGGAATTATTTTTAAAATTATTTATTTAGTTAGAGTAGCTAAAAGTAAAGGGAGGGTGAGGTCAGCAAGATTTTGCTATTAACGGAATTTTTAAATCGTTTGATGTTTTAAGGGAAAAAAATAAATCTGATTTTGCCAACTCAAGGTGAACCCCCTTGGCTACGCTCCTGATCAGGATATTATAAATAAATAAATTTATTTACGACTTGCTTAGAGGCACAAGTTCTAGTTCTAATTAAACACAAATACACAATTAGAAATGACAACATAAAACAACGAACAATAAACAAAACAAATACAATACAAAAAAAATATGTATGCTTATAGCTACAAAGTTCTACATCCACTCAATCCGGCAGGGCATAAAGTAAATTTTCAAAAAAACCTTCAACTCATTATATACACAATATTATCAAAACTTATACTGAATAAATTATTTATATATATCTACGTATTTTGATGTACGCCATGGTACCTGGATTAAGACCGAGAGGCGCCAAATATGCCGAAAAAGAGGGGTAGTGATTAATCTTTTTTATTAAAGTAAAAGGACTATTAAAATGTATGAAAATAATTAAAATTTTTAATTTATAATGATTTATTAAAGACTAACCCCCCCCCCCTCCCATCTTTGTAACCTACTATACTTACACTTTAATTGCAAATTGATTTCGCGGGCGTATTAAATCGAATGAATCTTTATCTTTTTGTGATGTTGTTGAAGGTTGTTAATTGTTCCATGAGGAACGGGCCCTTTGCTCGAGCAGAGGTTTTGCCGGTCCTGGAATTTTATTTAAATTCTTCATCCCAATTAATCCCAACAATATTTATTATAATTAATTAATTAAAAATTTCATATCAATTGTTACAATTATTCATTTAAATTCCAATAATTGACCAATTACCTTTGTACTCACAAATCCACCCTATATAAAAAGATTAAGCAAAAAGTCTAACGTTTTTTTGTTACACGAGTTTTGCTTTTGGGATTATCCCTAAAGCTCTAGATAGGTGCTTGGTGTCATTATTTCTCAGATTTACAAGAGGATAAAATCATAAATATAATCCTTGAGGTGGATCTTTCAAACATATTATAAAAGAAAAAAGGAATCATTTGCCTGTGTGTTTTTGTGAAATTTCATTAATAATATTAATATGAACAACTTTTGATTAAGGTAGATAGATATTTTATTGAAGCCATTTTTATCATTTTGGTAATTGAAATTAATAAAATGATTGGTTCTGTGGTGGCCATATCAGTTTTATTTAATAATGAATTTCTTACATTCTTTTTTTTCTCTCTTTTATCGTTGTTTGAATTTTTTTGAAATTTTCCCAGAGCCCTCTCTCTCATTCCCTCCACCGATGGTTTTTTTATTCGAATGAAAACACAAAGCGTCCACCCTCCTCCCCATCATCATATTGGGAGGGCGTCGCTGATGACGTAACTCCGCCCCTTTTCGATTGGAGCCCGGGCACAGGACTCGTCATAGCTTTGGCCAATCAACGTGAAGCATCGTCTGCCATTTTGAAAGACTCACTGGTGGGGGAAGTGACTGTGCGCGCCTCTAGTGGGAGCTAGAACAACTAAGGCGCCACCCCCCCAGGAAAAAGAGAGAGTGAGACAGAACAAGCGCTAGCCTGAGCACGACGTTGTTGTTGTGTTGTTGCTGCTGCTGCTGCTGTTGTTGTTGTTGTTGTTGTTGTGCTGCGCTGCTGCTGCTGCTGTTCCACGCACTCTTTCTTCGCCGAGAGAGAGTGTCTGTCCGTCTGTTCGTCAGTGTGCAGTGCGTGCCATGGAGACCCTTTCTATGTGACTTGATTTGACTCTCTAGTCCTCCTCTCCTCACAACGCAGCATCTAAAAAAAAGAAGAAAAAACATCGAAATCCTCGGAAAGGTCATCTCTCAACCATATGGAAGATCTTTTTACAAAAATCCCGGTGAGATTCTTTTCTTCTACTATTAACATGATCCATTAATTAATTAAAATTCTTCTAGATGTCAAAATTATTATTTATTCTTTGGTGATTCGCGTGCAGGAAATCAGCATCTCTAGGCCTTAAATCTAACTTAGAGAGAGATTTTTTGTACTTTCTTATTTTTGTTTGACTTTTTTTGGGCGATGGGAGGTCGGCCTTTCTGAATACGCTATTGATATGAGACTATTACTTCCAAAAGGAGCACAGTTTTATATTTTGGATTTTTTATAGAATTTTCACTTAGTGTTAATAACTGAATTTTGACTCCAAACAAAATTCTAGTTTCCCCTTTTGGAACCCCTAGCCTAATTGAATGGGTATTCGTAATTGCATGGCAAATTATTTTTTCCCTTCTTGTTGGTTTCCATTACTCTACACAGCGGCCGATTAAGCACCTTGGGACATTAGACATAATTTAAATTGGCTCATAAAAAACCGCCCAAGCTTTTAATATTGGCACTGGATGTTTGTTTTTTCGTTTATCCGTCATTGCAGAAAACGGGTCGGGTCGCTTAGGTGCCTGAAATTTGGGGGAGGCTCAGCCACCGTGAAATCTTACTCTCTCTCTCTCTCTCTCTCTCTCTTTATTACTTTTATGCCCAGATACTCAATTGAAGAGTTGCGCAAATGAGTGGCCTAGTTGAAAGTAAAAATATATTTATCAATACAATATAATTTAGGATTAGCGAGGAGCAAAGTAATTTCATTTTAAAATAAACAATAATAAAATTTTTTTTAGCAAATTATAATTTTATATAATTTATTTGAATTCTTCGGCTTCGAGGCTTTGCTTCCTTTTTCTTTTTTATTAATTCACTTTCCTAAAATTCTTAAAACAATTCAGACTTTGTATAAAATATTAACAAATAAAAAGAAAAATGATTAATCTCGGGTTGGGATTTGCTATTAGTTCATTATTGTTACAACACTTCTAAAGAGATCATCCACATGGTGTGATTGTGATAATAGGACAGTGGAAGGCATAGATCATGTGTTGTTAAGCTACCCTAAGAACAAAATGTACTCTTTAATTAAAAATGAAATTCGGCTTCCTATAATATTTTCATCGACATCTTGATTAGGAAAAAGTTAGAAATTTAATTTTTTCACCGTTTTTCGTAAAATGAATTCTAAAATTTGTGTGAATGTTTACAACGTGTGCAAGAAACCTTTATTAGTGTATATTTTATTATATTAAGTATTGTATCTCAAAAACCTTAGCCAAATGCCCTCAAGTGCCGTGGCCGTGCAGGGGAGAAAAATGAAAAATTTGATTGCCAGATCGATCAGCCAATCTATGTTCAATCCAATTTGAATCGTGAACATATTACACAATATTAAAACGATTATGAGAAAAATAGGGATTCTATTATAAACTTGTAATGAAAATGCTAAATTCAATACTCCGTTTAAACTCTGATTGAGAAAACGGGTCTGACTCTGATGAAATATAAATAAAATTTTTATTTTCTCAAATTGAACCCGATCAAATTAATATTTTCACTCCCCACTTATCATAAATTTGAGAAAATAAAATAATAATTTATTTTTCTTCAAATCATTCAATTTTAAAAATAATTTAATTAGAATAATTACTCGGAAAAACATTTTAATCAAAGGAATTCATTCTTTTTAATAATACTTTAATTAAGCCATTATTGTTATAATTATTTCATATAAATAAACAAATGTTTTTTAAGCAAGCGAATTTTAGATTTCTTTACTTATAGGCCTTTTTTTTTACCCGAAAACAGTAATATATATATATTATATTTATAATACATTTTAATAATAATTTCATCGAAATAACAAGTAAATAATTTTTTACTATGACAACCAGCAAACATAAACAAACTACGAAACCAAAATTTTTTGTAATTAATTAAATTGAAATATTATTATCCAAATCCCAAAATGAAAATTAGAATTGGAAATTAGAGCAACCAAAATGTAAAATCTTTTATTTATAGAATTGAAGCACTTTTTATTTTTGTCAGTGTTTTGCATAATTTTCTATCTTCAAAATGGGCAATAGTTTGAATTAAATTGAATCTCATAGCGTTAGAAGGAATTTGTTAAAATTTTTTGATCTCATTGCCTCGGAATTTATTATATAATTTTTGAATTTGAGACTAATTTAGAAATACGAAAAAAATTTCGTCAAACGAAAAAACAAAAATTCAAAAGAACAAAACGTAGACGTTTTGTATTATAAATTTCATTCTTATAATGAGATATTCTGGGGAAAACAAAGAAAATCGCATAAAACTATAAAATCATCAAATTTTAAGCCTCGGAAGGAATATTTTGGTTTAATTTGCTACAATTGGAGCGTCTAATTATTTATTTTTTTTTGAATGCGGAACATTTATATATATTTTGTTTTTTTCTTTCTCATCATTTGATTTTGCGCATCACTGCGATATTGTCCACTCTATTTTTTAAGCATATAAAATTTTTTCATCAATTAAATTCTTTGTGGACTTTTTTTTATTAATTACTAAATTGGGATGTGGTCGTCATATCGCTTATGCCCTGTTAAATATTAGGAATAAATGCAATGGCATATCAACCAATACACTAAAAAAAAATGACGTTTATACTCTACACTAGTTACAGTTGAAATTTACAACGGTCTTTGTTAGTCAAAGACACTTATTTTCTGAAAAATTCCAAATAATTCATTGGAAATCATTTATTAAAAAAAAAAAAAAAAAAAAAAAAAAAAAAAAATTTTTAATTTAGGAGCCCCAAAAAAAAAGGCAACCCATCTTAATTTTTGGTTAATTTAAAAATTTGAAGGACTTCTTTTAAATATTGATTTTTGTTAAAATCCAAAGAATTCAGAAAAGAGGGACCACAAAAACCATGTTTTTCGAATCCCAGAAATATTTGTTGTAATGCCGATTTGGAAATTGTAATCGATTCAAAGGCTGGTAGCAAGAAAAATGCCAAAACAAAAAACACCTTTGTTTCGTGAAAATTTCTTCTGTTAATTTTTAATTTTTACTTTCTCTTTTTTTTTTTTTTTTTTTAATTGAAATTCAATCTCTATAATTTTAAATAACAATTTATATAAAATTCTATATCTTTTTAAAAAACTTTATAGGCCTACAACATTACGAGTATTTACTCTCTTTGCACTTTCAAATTTAAACGTAGAGTTTATTTATATTTTCTTCCGTCGCAGTGGGCGAAGTGCGTGGAGGGATGAGAGAAAATCATAATGGACAGGGAGAGCCTCGTAGTTGTTATAATATAAATTATTTATATTCCTAAAACACTAGTAGGAAAGTTAATTAATCAAACAAAACAAGAACCAAAGAGAATTAATGTAGAGTAAATGGCCTCGGTACGTAATAATAGAATAATTAATTAGATTATCTTTCCTCAACAACGATTTTAAAATAAAAAATAGAAATTAATAAAAAAAGAATAAATACATATTTATTTGTTCTTCAATTATTTTTATTAACTCATTTATTAGAAAGAATCACGGCTTACTTGAAAGTCATTTTATATGTTCTTTGTGAATAATTGTTGTAAATTTGTATTGATAACATTTAAAAATTAACGTTAATTAACATCAAAGATAAGAATTTAATTAGAGGGTATAAGCTGAAATATTTTAATGATAATTTAGATAAATTATTCATTAACAATAATAATTACCTCTAGTTAGGTGAATGATTTTCTTCCATTACACTTAATAACTATTAATTGTTGATAAAAATATATATATATATAAACAATCAGCAATTTATTTATATTTAATCCTTTGCATTATTAATAATATTTTAAAAAATTATAAAAATGATCTTAAATTTATAAATGGTTGAATCGATGTTTATCATACAATAAATTTAATATTTTTTTAAAATTCATAAAAAAAAATTCTAATTCTCTAATTAAATTTTGTTTTCTTTGAATCCAAATTTGTTTTTACAAATTTTTACAACAGTTAAATTCTTAGCTTATATATTATTATAAAAAGTATTATATACATATATACATTCTTTTTTTGATAAAAGGGGATTTAAATTTATATTTTTTTCACTAAATCATAATAAATAATAAATAGGTATATATATATTTTTATAATATATTTAAAAACTTAAATTTTTAATGTAACTTTTTATATTTCCACAATACTTATTTTTTCAATTTTCATTAAATTAAAAGGACCAATTTGGTCAATTTTTAGTCATATTCATTTTAAAACAAGACTTAATCCAAAGTAAAAGATATTTAATTGAAGTCGAGATCCGACGGCGACTGGAACTCGAAATCAATACCAGCTGCTGCTGCTGCCGTCGGATGCAGCATCGACAAACCTCTCTATTTTTTATTCTCTTTTATTATATTCACGAATAAAAAATGTAAATCGTTTAACAAAATATGATTTTTTTCAAATCTCTTAATTAATATCTTGTTTTCTTTTAATTAATTTATTGTTGCCGTTTGTTATTAATAATTAATAATTGTCGCAACAATAAAGAATGATTAGGTTATGTATTATTACAAGTAAATAAAAGATTCTTTTGACATTTAAATGAAAACAAAAGGCTGGTTGTTTACTAACAACAACAACAACAACAACAACAACAAAAGTGAGTGAGTGAATGGGTGAGTCATCTTCTCTTTTAAAGCAAAAGGTGAAGGCAAGACGATTTCATAAGGGAATCGAACCCGGGCCTCCTTCCTTCATTAAAAAAAAAAAAAAAACTTAATGTATTAATTATTAACGTCCCTTAATGGGGATTGAATTAAGACTCGAGTACTAAGTATTTTAAAATATTCAAGCCACAACAACAACAACCGGAATTTTTGACAATACGATAATGCACAAAAAATGTACAGAAACTTTTTAAGCTACTCTCTACTTATTCTAATATAAACAAAAAAATATTAATTATTCTGTTGCAAAACTTTCCTTTCAGCTTGAATAACTCCTCATTTACCGATTATTATGAAAATTGATGGAATTTTAAGAATTTTCTTTTCAGCTCTTTATTATAAACGTTAATATATCATTTATTTCTGAGCAGGAGTTACATATATAATTTAAAATAAAGCTTACATACAAGGAACATGAATATTAAAAAAAATGCTGGCTTAAATTCGATCACTAAATTTTTCTTTTGATTTTTTAAGAAAGAGAAATTAATTATATATAGGAAAATACATAGAAGGATATTATTTAAATTTGTTTATAAATAGTTGTAGTCATTTATCTATCTCTTGAATTTATTCACTATTGGAATTCTAAATATTCAACTGTTTTAAATGTTTATTTAATTTTTATTGGATTTATTTATTTATTAATTTATGAAATTTTTATTATTAAAATAATTTTTTTTTAAGTCGTCTGAGGTCATTCATATAGATATATAATACGTATATATATTGCGATACAAATTATCCAGCTATATTTAAAATATTTAATTAATACGATTTTTTAAACAATATCTCAATATCTTTATTTTTGTTAATTATTTCAACAATGAGTAATTGTAACATTAGAAAATATTTACAAGAGGACTTCAAACTTAAAATACTTGGATATTAAATACGTTTTAAAATATTTCACGGTGATAATAATTTGATACAATTTTTACTTCCTCTTTAACTAAATATGAAATGTTTAGCGAGAAAGTATTTTGATCGCAAAAAAATCAAAGTCGATTTTTCAACGAAAATAGACGTTTGAAGGTCCCCTGAGTTGAAAAAAAATGAGTCTTGTAAATGGTCTGTCTGCATGTGTGTGAACAAGATTTCTCAAAAACGAAAAAACGTACGAGGCTGAAATTTTATATTTAAGCTAGGTATCTTCGTCGCAAGCTTCGACTTTGGAATAAAATCAGGTACTATTATTAATACTTTGCTGATGTACTTTTTTAATTTTTTCGATTTTCTCATAATTTGCTCTAACGATTTTGATGAAAATTCTTTATTAGATGGTCTTTTATTAATCCCTATCCCCCCAAAAATTTTCTGGGACCCATTTTACTTAAGTACTCTTTGGCCATTATTCGTGTAAACGGCGGGAGCAACCGCTCTTTTAAGAGATGAATAGAGAATTCTCTCTTGCTACCAAAAGCAAAAAATCATTCAGCTTTCCTTACCTCAGGTAAGGTAGTCACACCAGATTTTTTAAACCTAATGTTAATGTCTTTTTTAAATTGAACATTTCTTCAAAATTCTCTGCTCTGAGTATTTCGCTTATTCACTAGGAGGAGAGTCGCAAGTCATAAAAATCAAATTAACTTATTTTATAAAAACTTTACCAAAGAGAGGTCCGCAACTTCTATGACTCCAAAGATAAACATAAATTCAGATATAAATTTAAAATTAAAAGATTTATATTTCTGGTCGATGTTTAGTGTCCTAAAAGCTTAGGCCTAGTCATCATGTTTTATTAAAATTAATGATTTTTATAAAATTTTTCAATCAATGTAATCTCTTATATTTTAATTTATGTTATATTTTAAAATTAATAAAACATAATGAGTAGGTCTTGAAAAAGGTCAGTAACTGGCGTTCGAACCGTCGCCTTTCTTGGCCTTGTTCTTCTCTCCTATTAACAATATCCACCTTAATCTTCACGATGAGATGGCTGACCCAGATCAGAGATATGTGAAAAGGGATGAGATCAGCCAGTAGGGTAGCTTCTATTGAAATAAAACTCCCAAAATATAAGACGTTTCGGCTTTAATTATATAATGCTATCACTCATTAGAGTATCTGCTTACTCTAATTTATGTAATTAAAGCCAAAACGTCTCATATTTTAGGAGTTTTATTTCGATAGAGGCCACCTGGCTGACTTCCTTTTCACATATCTCATATCTTCCATTCCATAATCATATTTATATGCGCTCTAGCTAGACAAATTATGGCCCTGTAAGGCACACCCGTTACTATTATGGATGGCCTCTGTAGTCGATTGTTAACCTTTAAGAGAGATATAATCTTCTTTCTTTCTGGGTCTCTTCTTTGCCTAAACACACATTTTAGTTGTAAATGAATGACGCAGTCGTCGTCACACGTCATGCATTGAGAGAAGGTTGATTGGCATACACTTTTAAGAAATACATCTATCTGGATCAGACAAATTCGG
Organism: Anisolabis maritima; assembly: GCA_010014785.2. Classification (NCBI taxonomy): domain Eukaryota; kingdom Metazoa; phylum Arthropoda; class Insecta; order Dermaptera; family Anisolabididae; genus Anisolabis; species Anisolabis maritima. The sequence goes on from JAAAKE020110041.1 coordinate 11,395, forward strand.
AGATGAGAGATCAGATGCAATAACGAATGGCCTCGAAAATTTACATTTATAATTAAGAAAAAAAAATTCTTGAGATATTAGTAGACTAGTATTTTATTATTTTATTAGTCTCCACTTCTCTCGTTCAGGGGTCAAATATTCACAAAACAAATAGAATAGAATTACTTCAAATTACTTTACTTTCGTAAGGAGAAACGAAAAGTGGCACTGTGCTGTGTGTTTGGGATTTTGCAAACTTACTTAATCACGGCCGAAAGGCTTGACCTATTAAAACCAAATTTTATATATAAGTTTTTAATCAAGAAACAAAGGAAACATTCCAAGTTAATTTTAACGAAATAATACCCAAAATGATGCTATTTTGTTGGGAAAATTTTCATGTATCTTTTAAAGCCTTCTAATTAAAACATCCTCGATTATAAGAAAGTCTTGTGCCATTCTGGATTGGTAAAGGTGAAATAAAACAAATATATTAATAAATAAGACCATCCTTTCTATCCTTTATAAAGCCCTCGATGCTGAAAAATAAAAACAATTTTTTGCATGCTGTCGTCTTTTCTAACATCTGTCACGGACTCCTTCAGAGCTAACAAGTAGTTATTTTTTGCATTTATTTGTTAAATGTTTTGCGTAACTTTGTAATAATTTCACTCTGTTCCTTTTGCTTCAAATGAGTGCTGGACTCAACTGTTTCCAAAAGAATTCTTCCATTAAGGAATAAAAAATAGACATAGGTCCTTATTAATAATTAACACAAGCGCAAAAAGCACTAGGGTTCAAAAAATTATATTTAAAATTATCTTTAAGTTATTTGCTCCAGAGTTGCTCCTGAGCAAGCATGCATGCTTGAGGTCTACAAATTAACAATAGGGCTGCGTGATTTGGCACCATAAGTATTGAAAAGAACAGCTCATTTCGACCTTATTAATGTGAAAATAGAAAAAACATAATTGAAGAACTATGAGCATTTTAAACATCCAACGCTTAATGGTAAATGAACAGGAAATTGTTTTCCTTTGGGAAGCAACAACAAATTCAAATTTTGAAATCACAATCTATTAATTTCTCTTTTTTGGGGGGATTTTATGTGTAATTTGGAAGCGAAAAGAAGTAGCGAATAAAATTTATCCCATCATTTTATTTATTTATTTATTTATTTTTTTTCGTCATTAGACAAGGCGAATGATGGATGATGATCTCACTTACTAAGAGAGAAAGAGAGAGAGAGAGAGAGAGGAGGTGGTCGGTAGAAATCAAAAAGCCCTTCTTCTTCTTTCTTGTGTGCCAAGAGCTACCGGAGTCACGCACAACAACAACAACAACAACGTCCAAACCAACCAAACGAGAGAGAGAGAGAGAGAGTCATTAATAACCATTAGGATTGAACATTCATTACGTGTTACTCCCTCCCTCCCTTTTTCTCTCTTATAAACTATATAAGAGAGAGAAAATTTAAGTATTTATTGCCCAAACGACAGACAGACAGACAGACAGACACAACGAACCATCAGATAAATTATTAATAAAAGAAAAAAAAAACTAGTCTTGCTGAAGAGGCAACTGATTACAAATTTTCTAACGACGACGACACTCCTGAATTTTTTTTTTGATTAGATGGGACTTTTTATTTATTATCTTTTTAATAAAATTTCTATCTTTTTGTTTTTTAAATTATCTTGAAAAAATTTAGTTTTATTTTATAATTCCAGTTGCTAGTTCCCCTCCTTTGGAGATGAAGCTTCTAATGTGAGTGAGAATATTATTGCATTGGACATTACAGCCTCGAGTTTCTTGGTGGTATCGAAAACGCGGAGCAGTCGTTTTTGTTGCTACGAGAATTATTATTTATAATTCCCATCAAAAATTAAATTTAGTAGTCTAGTGAATTCTATATTTTGGAATGTTTCTCTTCTGGTAAGGATCTTGTAGTAACGGTCGATTCTTGGAGGGGACAGGTGAACTCTATCCGTCGTAAAACATTTGGGCCACTTCTCCAATTAAATGAAACCCATCTTATTAGATCCCAATAGGAGTTATTATTATTTCTTTTTATTATGTCCCACCATGTAGACTTCCGGTCTTGATCTTCAGAGCTGCACAACACAACAATACGATAGATTCTTAATTATATATATTCAAAATATAAATAATATTTTAACGTATTCAATGTTCCCTTTAGGACTATCATTATAAATATATAGCGAAAATTTCGAAAATTTATAAGAAATTGAAACATATATATATATATATATATATATATATATATTTATGAATATGTTTAACAGTGAATTAAGCCGGCGGGCCTGACCGGAGAGAAGAGGCACAGCCACTGAGATCAGTGTCAATAAATAAGGCTAAGCACTGCTGAATCTCGGATAGGTGGCCTCCGAGAAACAAGAGGGTTGAACGTCCGCCGGAAGCCATCGGTACCAATTTTTCCAACGAAATATATATGTATATTTAAAAGTCAAAATGGCCTCTGCAGCCGAGTGACTTAAAATTGAAATTAAAAAAAAAAAAAAACAGTGAAATAACTATTGAAATGATAAACAAAGCTAACATGTAAGTTTGAAGTGAATTCAGCCAACGGATGAGAAGACTAATTATATATATATATATATAGGTGGTCCGTTCCTCCGTAACTTATAGAGGAAAATGGTAGATTTAAAATCTTTTTTAAAACAATCTTATTTATAAAAATATGGATGGTCTCCTAAATTAGCCGATTGTAATAGATGATTTGAGCAAGAGCGAAACGTCGCCATAATGGAGCATAATAAAAAGAATTTTTCTTCACCTTCAACCTTCTTTAGCTAGATATTCACATCGTCGTTGCAATTATGCTCGGCTGGGGCTTTTACTTAAAATACAACCCCAATGACATGTTGTTTCGGGCTGATCGAACGTTAATGGCTAATGGCACAGCACACATCAAATTATTTGTTATATTTATAATAGATCTCGATATCTGCCTCTGAGACTACGGGATTCTGTGGTGGAGTGTCGTGAGTAGTTTAAATAATAACTACTCGAAGGGACTTAATATAATTATATTTTTGCAAATATTTTATTATATATGCGAAGATACAAAGATGGTCAAATGTAAATAAATAGCCAGTCCAAGCTAAGAAGCTCTCTCATGTCAAGAGGGAAGGCAATTTTGTTGAGTTGTGGGAAATTTAAAAATAGGATTTTTTATTTAATTTTTTCTTTATGATGAAACTTATTGCAACAATATTTTTATTCTTAGTCTTTTCGGCATCTGAGACCATATAGAGTTTAAGCAACCGTAATATACGTATATTCTTTACGATACATATTATCTAGGCATCAGGGATATTTTTTATTAATTGTTAAACAAATTTTCATCGGATTGCCTGGGTTCCGAACCCAAATTCCTTAGCTTTTAAGATTATTAATGTTGACAATCTCAATATCTCAATTTAATATAATTAAAGTGCATATATACAAATTAACGAACAACAAAAATATCTTATCAACCATCCTTCTCGTTTATCATCATATTATTTACTATTAATCAAGGGATGAGGAACAACATTTTAGTGCATTTTTTTTTTTTTTTTTAAATAAATAAATTCAAATTTTAGCTATTTCTAGTTAATGTAAACAATATCTTATATGGAATTTTTTTTAGCAAGAGCCAAGTGTATGTTAAAGTAAAAATTCAAATAATTTGAGACTTGCTCAATTTAAGGGCTTGGTATTTTCAAAATATTTGAGTTTTAAGGGTGGATTTATTGACCGCGTGTTACCCCAATCTCGTAGAAAAAAGAGTAGGAGGTACTCGAAGGAGCCGGATGCAAGCAACTGGAGATTTGAATAGCACTTGTTCAAGTGCTAATTTGGGAATCGTCAAATGAATTTTCTTTCGAGAATATTTGTCAGAAACTCTGAAAATATTCACATAGTCTGCGACTGCTTAAAGACTGGAATATATAGATAATACCTGGAAATATTAGAAATGGTCGGATACTTTTCCAAAACAATTTGTCTGAACCATAATTGTTTGGTCCAGGTTTGTCGAGTTTGTCTGCAAGGAAAAAATAGAATAAATTATACAATAACAAAAGAAGACATTGATCAACTTACGATAGATGATTAATCGTCAAAAAACCCAATTCGTTTCAACGAACAAGATCATTTGCCTTCCCGCAAACGACGGGTAAAGATAATAACTCCAACTGGGAGATTATTAATCAAAGATTCACACATTTGTGAAATTGGTAAGATCCCTAAAAATAAAAATGGTTCAAATAGTGAAGAACGAGTACCCGAAGTCTCTCAGGGCACAGGAAACCTTCAATCCAAAGTGAAACTAGCTACAATTTGAACTATTCAGCGAATTTAGCTCCTCTGTCAGAATTGGTCACTAAAACAATAAAATTCTCAAATTAAGACTAATAGAAAAAAATAACCAAAAAGAAATAAAACTGTTCAATAAATTTTCTAAAATTAAAAATATTAAATTCAATTTTTAAAAATTATTTGCACTGCCATCTTCCAACTCAGAAATTGTTGTCTGCCAGTTTGAAGAGAATTGAGAAGAGGGAGATTTAAACTTAAAGCTACTTTACAATACCACCTCCACCAGGGCGGTTCCCTAGAGCCGTCTGATTGTAAAATGGCTCTGTATTTTATATATGTAATATAAATATTAAAAACGTTTTCTGTATGGCCTTCTCTTTAAAAAAAAAAAACTTTTTGCTGGTTTGAAAACTTTCTTTAACTCTATTTTTTTTTTTAAATCAAAACATATACCTCTTCTTTTTCACATTTAATTTATTTGGTGTCCTATATACATAAACCAATGTCTTAAATGGAATTTAATAGAGATTTTGAAAAGAGGGATTAAAATTTTTCTTTTTTTTTTGGGAGGAAAGGGGGAATTAATTGTTATATCCGATTAGCACGATTCTTGTGGTAGGCATTAGCAGCGATTATTCTCTAAATAATAGGAAAGAAATCGGTGTGCTTGCTGCCCCTACCTGTTTACCTGCCTAGCCTCTCTGGCACATCAACTCAAATATTATCTCTTACAACAACAAAAATTTGTTAGGCTAATTTATTTATTATCTGGATTTGAATCCTAACATGGCAAATAAACAAAAAGAAAAAAAACTGTTCAATAAATTTTCTAAAATTAAAAATATTAAATTAAATTTTTTAAAATTATTTGCAATGCAACTGTAGAAATAAGAGAGAGAATTAAATAGCATGCCTCTACTCTTTTGTATAGTAAAGTCAGAAATATCGCCATTATCATAAATAAGACATTTTTTTTTTTTTTTTTTTGTATTAATCTTGGTTTATTTTAGTAATTAATAATACATAAAAATAATATTAATAAACAATAAATCAACGATTCTGCAGCCGTCATCAGATAGAATCACTTTAACAGGTAAGAGAAAGGGACTAGCGCGGAAAATTAGTAATAAGTGCCCCCTCATCGTTTATCGCTTCAATATT
>JAAAKE020110063.1:0-16873 GCA_010014785.2 Anisolabis maritima
ATAATTAAACCAAGTATTATATATATATATAATATAATATATATATAATATATAATATAATATAATTAAACCAAGTATTAGAATTATAAAGTTTATAAAATAATTAAGACACTTAAGTTTATGTTCCCTTGACTTAGAATTTCTAAAATAATTCCAAAACATTCGATGATATACGAGGGTGATGGTCGAGAGTTATATAATCCATATATATATATATATATATATTTTGCGAAACCCTTTTTGCTCTGGGTGACCTTTATGACTTTGGGGTGGGGGGGGGGTTAATTAAATTTTATCGGTCACCGCAAAGGCCACGCACCAGTTTTTGGGGCGATTTAGAATAATTTTGATCTGCTTCGACTTATTTTATGGTTTATTATAATTAATGCATTAATTAATTAATGTAATTAATTAATTTGTGTAACTCATTAATTGTGGGAGAGTAGTATCTGGCTCTATGACTGGTGGGGGTAGGGAACGCTTTGATGAAAGGACTCAATGGTTGGGGAACACAAAAAGCTCTTACCTGATTGTCTGTCTGAATGTTGACCGCATGCTGAAAAGGTAAGGATTTATGACCTGCATTGGTCTCTCAAAGAAAGAAGGTCAATAATTTTTAGTAGTTTCAATTTAATTGGAAAGGAAAAAATTTGTTGAAATCTTTTTAAATTGTAAGATGTGAAGAACAATATGTAATTTTACATATTAAAATTAAAATAATAATGATACAAAAAAAAAAAGAATTACTGAATATTGATTGAAATACAGGTAGTCCTCGGTTTACACCGATTTACAATAACGCTGCTGCACAATTCGCCGTTTCACCGTGTAATTCCCCGATTCTCCCTATGCTATTGTAGACTGATTTTCGTTTCAGGGTTGACGTATTTACTGAGCCACGACGTGGTGCATTCATTAAAATAGAATAGAATATATTTATTTTTTCTGTTCAATAATGTCGGGTATATATTCTTTTACATTAAATTAATATTAAAATAAATAAAAGTATTTAAAATAAATGTTTATAAAAGAATAAAGAAGGGTTATTATGTCAGATAAAAGAAGTGCACCAGAGTTATCTAAACAAATTAAGAAGGCACGGCAATCTATGTCCCTAGAAACAAAAATGGAAGTTATTCGATGAATGGAAAATGGATAACACGCCCTAATGTCTGTAGATCTTTGAGCTTACCTCCATCGACTGTTACTATCATTATGAAAAATGCAGATGTAAGAGATCCGAAACTTTGAAATTTCATTTGTTTTTCTTAAGATTTTTTAATACAAACATTTCACTTTATTTTATCATAAAATACATTTTAAAAATTAAATTTATAATATCTGTTTTTTGTATTAGATTGTATTAATAAACAAAATTATTTCCTTATTTTTTACTTAAGTAGAACCTAACACTATACCTCACTGTAAATATGGGTTCATTTTACGCCGATTCGATTTACACCGGCTTTTGTAGGAACGGAACTGCGGCATGTATGTAGTACGAGGTGCTGGGGTCCCGGAGGTACTTGTTGCGACAGTTCACAAAGAGGCAAAAATTTGAAAGGAAGTCGATCCCGATGGTGGGGTTCTCGACGTCCGCTACTATGAAATCCAGGTGAAATTCTGCTTCAGGCCTAGGTCAATCGCCGATGGGGCCCATCGTTAGGTTGGAATTACTAAGCCGTTGGCCGCGAAGTGTTTGCTACTGTTTCGACGCCAAGGAGCTGAGAAGAGCTTTCGTAGCAACAGGGAAAAGTCGCTGCCTGTGTCACTCAAGTATCTGTGTTTGGTGATGAGATCAATAATGGTGAGGCGGGAGGATCTGGATGAACAACTGGTTTCCGTTGCTAGCAGCTCTCGTTGGCTTGCGGATAGGGCTGTACATCTGCAAGTATTCTCACCAAACTTTGAATGATACTAACAATTGCTGGTGCCAGTGCTGGTGTTGAATTAGTGGTGTTGGCCGCGAAGTGTTTGCTACTGTTTCGACGCCAAGGAGCTGAGAAGAGCTTTCGTAGCAACAGGGAAAAGTCGCTGCCTGTGTCACTCAAGTATCTGTGTTTGGTGATGAGATCAATAATGGTGAGGCGGGAGGATCTGGATGAACAACTGGTTTCCGTTGCTAGCAGCTCTCGTTGGCTTGCGGATAGGGCTGTACATCTGCAAGTATTCTCACCAAACTTTGAATGATACTAACAATTGCTGGTGCCAGTGCTGGTGTTGAATTAGTGGTGTTGAATGGGCAGCTCGTGCGTCTCTGGGGCTGTTGGCGTGGGGGACCCTCTCTCATAAAGATCCTAATTTCATCAAGACTGTCGGATAGGGTGTTGATGGAGTGCTACATTAGTGTCGGAGTGATGGCCTCCAGGATTTGGTCTGCTACTTCGACGACTTCGTCGAGGGTTCGGTCGCTGATCGTTGGCAGAATTGGCTGTACAGCGGGTGGAAGTCGTCTGGACCATATAACCAGTTTTCAGGGATGTACTTGGACAAGCCCTCGAAGGTGGCGAAAAAATTGCAAGAGTTTTATGTCCCCAATCTCTTTCCTATATAGAAGCTGCTGTGTTCTCTGCTGTGTGGAGGTTCCGAGTCGCCTGATGAGTACTTTTTTCAGGTGGCTGTTTGGCTGCTCTGGGGAGGAACTCACGATGTCGCTGACTTCGTCGAGAACCTTCACTTCCAACTGGGAGAACACATGGTTGAATTTCGTGATCTTCGATGTTATTTCGACTGCGGAAAATTACCCCTCCACTCGGATGAACCATAGCTTTGGCTTTTCTGGCCAGAAGGGCGGAATTTTGATTGAGATGGCGGCGGTTGCATGGTGGTTGTGTTCATGTTGTATACTTGGGGGTCACCAATTGTGGGTTGCGTTATGGATGAATAAAACGGATGGATTGTGTTAACAAGAACAATTTATTGTATTAACAAGATATAGTTTTTGGTTGAAGAGAGCGAGCGAAGGCAAGAGAAAATATGATTGAAATGCATGCGTGCTACAGTAAGTAGGTTGAATGGTCTGAGTTGTCACACGTTGGGCTTTGCCTTTTGTAACTGCTAGGTGTCTTAGTTCTACGTTGCTTTTGAGGACCAAAGAGAATTCCTTTATTTGTCGGAGGGAATCCCGTTACTTGTAGGAAATCCCTTGCTTTCTATGTGCCGCTACAGTCTAGGGAGTCTTTACTTTTTTATATGCATATTATATACACTCACATACTTTGGAATAAATATTTTTTATAATATGATATATTCTGGAAAAATTTAAAAATTACATACTATTCGAAATGAATGTAAATATGGCTTATTTTTTATAAATTTAAGCCATTCAATCAAAAAGTCAATCCTTCTTCATGAAGCTGTTGAGAGAAATAATTTTATACAATTTTTACTTTCTTTTACTTATATACTACCTCACTTATAAGTAATTGGACCATCTGTATCTTTTGTTTCGTTTTAATGGATAATTAAAAGACCTACATGAAATCCGAAAATAATAAATTTAATAATAGGTAAAAATTATAAAATTTGATAATTTTTGAATTTCATCTAGCTCTCTTAATTATCCATTAAGATGATACAAAAGATACAGGTTGTACAATTACTTATAAGTGGGGTAGTATATAAGTAAAAGAAAGTAAAAATTGAATAAAATTATTTCTTTCAACAGCCTTATGAAGAAGGATTGACTTTTTGATTGAATAGCTTAAGATTATAAAAAATAAGCCATATATAGCAGTATATCGTAAATATATCTATAGTATATCTGTGAACAAAATATCTTAAAACGAAAAAATGATCAAGGTTCAAATTTAATATTTAAGCTAGATACCAATGTATTAAGTTTTGAATAAATTCGACCAAAGAGTGCTAGTACTTTACTAATGTAGTTTTATAGTTTTTTTTTTTTTTTTTTTTCGATTTTCTCAAACTCGATTCTTACAATTTTGATTAAAATTTATATATCACTTATTTTTTAGAAGATCTTTGAAATGTACTAATTATCTTCCCCAAAATTGTTTGGGGCCCACATTACTTTTTTGTGTTTTTAGATTTTTGTGATTTCATAAACTACTCTAACAATTTCTTTTAATTGGATTTGCCTAGAGTAAATTAGATAAGGTTTAATATATATTAATCATTTTCCACCTGAAAATAGTGTGGGACCTTCAATTTGGAATTTTAAAAATCCCATAGAGAATATAGGAGAAAATGGTTGCCATGGCAACAAAAAATAAATAGTTTTAATTTCCTATGTTTGATAATAAACAAAATTTAGTTGCTAATTATATTATTTTTAAATTTATAATTATGCCCTTGGGCTTTGCATTGAAAAAACTGGTGATACCACTATTTACTTCTTGAATTCTGATATATGTTACTATTAAAAAGAAAAAATATGTTGACATAAAAAATATGGTTTGACAGCCACCTAAATAGGTAAGAGAAAGTTATGGGAATTTGGGAATGGCACGGTTAGTCACATCCGATTTTTTGTCAGATAAATGATTACCTCGGTAACCAATTACCTAACACTAGAAAATTTTTTCGAAGAAACAAAAGCAATATAATCTGGTGCTATCTGGTTAAGTTTGGATAGACCGCTGCCAATTCTCTGTAAAGGATTGTGCTGTTGTCTTGTAATTTAAGTCCCTAGATACTAGAGACGCTCAATTTTCGAAACATCGACTTGATATCGTTGATATAGTTGGATATCCATTTAATAAATTAAAATTTTAAAAGAATAAGAAAAATTTAATTTTTTTCTCTTACATCAAAAACTCACTACCAATATTAAAACATCGATGTTATATGTGTATTTTAGTATAAAGGTAAGAATATGAACTGCGCGTGTGTATAGAGTCTCAAGGGCCTTATTTGAAAGCCTTAAATTATTTGAAAAAACCCTATTAACAAGTAAATCATTTGATAAAATAAATTTTTTTGTTTATTTCAGATAGCTTGGCATCTGATGCACCATCCGTTATACCCGAACAAGTAGAAGAAATTAGATCTCATGGATCAATAGGTGCTCGAGTTTATGGATTCTACTTAGGATCGGGAGGAAATATATGCTTTATAATTTTTATGTTAGTTGTTTGTGTTATCACTCAAATATTTGCCAGTGGAGCAGATTACTGGCTCACATTTTGGTAAGTTTAATATATTCTAATATTTTTCACTATGTGAAATAGTAGTTGTTTAAAAAAATTTTTTGGAATATACCAAGTGAAAATGGGACAAAACCCGTAAAAACCCTGGTTCTTGTCCAAATAAGGAAATACTTAAAGAAATAATCAAAATTAAAAATATTTTAAGATCCACAATGGCTCAAGAACATGTGGTGGCACACAACAAGGATAGTATTTCCCAGAAATGACTAATGCCAGCAAGGGTTTTCCTACAAGTAATGGAATTCCCGTAGATCCTCAAAAGCACCATAGAACAAAGGCACCCTGCCCGGGTGCAGTTAAAAAGGACAAAGCCCGAGGTGTGCCATCTCATACCAACATTCAACTCACCTACCACAAAACGCGCGCATGTCAATCATTCTTATTCAGTCAAAATTTATTCCGTTTCCAAAATGAATGAATATAAGCAAGAAATTTGATACATTTTGAAATTCTATTTCAAAAAAGAAAAGAACGCAACGCAAGCGGCTAAAAATTTTTCTGAAGTTTATGGTGATATAATGTCTTATTAAAAAGAACCGCCTATGAATGGTGCATCGATTTTGTTCTGGAAATTTTGGTGTCAAAGATGCACTCCGTTCTGGTCGTCCAATTATTGATGAAGTCATGCAAAAAGTGGAGCAAGATCAGCACATTAGCAGCCATAACATCGCTGAAGAACTCAAAATTCACCATCAAACAATTTTAAACCATTTAGAGAAGAGTGGATACAAAAAAAAGCTCGATGTTAGGGTGCCATAGTGAAAAATTTACTGGACCGAATTTCCATCTGCAAATCACTGCCGAAATTTAAAAAAAATCGAACCATTTTTGAAACGTATTTGTTTACGGATGATGGAAAATGGATCACCTAAGACAATAATGTGACGATGATAAAGATGAGGTCGAAGCAGAGTGAGACCGCATAAACGATGGTAAAGGTAGGATTGACGCCAAGGAAAGTGAGGCTGTGTGTTTGGTGGGATTGGAAGGGAATCGTGTATCATAAAGTGTAATAACCTGGTCAAACAATTGATTCTGATATCAACTATCAACAATTAATCAGATTACACCAGGCAATTAAAAGAAAACCGAATTGACCAAGAAAAAAGGAGTTGTGTACCATAATGACAACGCCAGACCACGTACATCTTTGACGATTCAGCAAAAATTGAGAGAGCTTGGTTGGGAAGTTTGGATGCATCCACCGTATGTCTAGATTTTCTATTTGTTTCGTTCTCTGCAGAACTCTCTTACTGGTGAAAAATTGACATCAAGAGAGGCCTGTGAAAATCATGTCATAATTTCTCACCCAGAAACCACAAACAGTATTATGGTTTTACTAGAAAAATGGCAAAAAGTTATCAATCAAAATGTTACATTTTTGGTTTAATAAAGTTCACTGGAAATAATAGAAAAGTGAGTTTAAATTTTGCTCAAAAATCGGCGGAAACTTTTTAGACTACCCTTAATAAAATTGTCGACATTATACTTCAGAATCTAAAAACAATTAATTACTACTTATATTATAACTCAAATACATAAACAGATATAATAAAAGTATAAAAAAGGAAAGATTTTTAAAATTGATTATTTTATTTGGCTGCCTTTTGTCAAAGTACAGAACAATTTGTTGCTATAAAATTTATGTTATTCCTTTTTAATGCTAAAATATTTCTTTTAGGACTAATCTTGAAGAAAGTCGACAATCAGTCAACCTCGGTTTACCCGAATGGGCCTATCACTTAGATATGAATACGTGCATCTATATTTATACTGGAATTGCAGTCCTCATGGTGCTAATTACTTTTGCAAGAACTTTTTTCTTTTTTATGATTGCAATGCATTCATCAGTCACTCTTCATGATCGTATGTTCTCTTCAATTACACGTGCACCTATGCGTTTTTTTGATACAAATCCTGGAGGTATTTAACTTTTGTAATAGAGAGGCTCAGAGAAAAATTAGGCCAAGTGACAAAATTGGATATTTTGAGTTTGATTTCATGAAACTCTTAAGTTTTTTTATTTTACTTTTTTTTTAGTTTTTTCAGCCAAGCTTTAAACTAGAATACTATATATAAATAAAAGGGGGTCCAGGGAGAGGTGGTACGACCCATCGGCTATCTCATTTAAAAATGATGTATGATAATTATGAATTATTAATATTATCAAAAATAATAGAATTTTTCTAATAACAAAAAGTGGGAGGAAGGCTGTAAAAGTAGATAAAGGAATCTAAATGAAAAGTAGTTTTCGACCCAATTTGGTCGTGCGTCCTAGTGTAAAGGTAACACATCTGCCAGGAAAGTGGAAAATCCTGATTCGGCTTTGGGGGGCGCAAATTATGTCCAACCAAACACAAATTCATGTCGCAAAATGTTTTTCTTAAACGATATATCGATTGGCTCTTTACAGTTTATAGGGTATTGAAATCCACAAATAAAGCACTCTCAATCCAATATATTTTATTTACCTCTAGTTTCGGGGGTAATACACACAAGACAATAATGGGAAGCTGGCAAAATGTCTTCATATGGCAGTGCCATTTAAAAGAAGAATAATCACACAAATCAGACATAAAATTAAAGAACCTTCCTAAATCCCACTATTATATAATAGTAAAAGGTCGGTAAAGTTGGTCGCTCTGCTTAGTCGCAACGATTTGTTTAATAAAAAATTCTATAAAGGAATCCAAATGAAAGACAATTTTCGGGGCATTATTTTTTATTTCCTTTTCGATGTTTCGGGGGTTATATGCCACCCTTCTTCAACATATAGGCCGTTAATAATATTAATGACGATTGCAAGAGGCATGAACTTTATTTTAACGGACTATGTTCTAAAGATGGGTGGCATATAACCCCCGAAACATCGAAAGGCAAATAAAAAATAATGCCCCGAAAATTGTCTTTCATTTGGATTCCTTTATAGAATTTTTTATTAAACAAGTCGATGCGAGTAAGCCGAGCGACCAACTTTACTAAAATTTTACTAATATATAATAGTGGGATTTAGGAAGGTTCCTTAATTTTATGTCCGATTTGTGTGATTTTTCTTCTTCTTCTTCTTCTTCTTCTAAATGGCACTGCCATATGAAGGCATTTTGCCAGCTTCCCATTATTGTCTTTGTTACATTCATATTTATTTTTGGTAATATTTAATAATATCTCCTAATGGAAATAATAGGTTTTATTATTTTATATAAATTTTCCTAATTATTTGTTGATGCCAGTAAAAGTGTTATGCATATGGATAAAGAAATCAGATTTTTTATTTTCGGAATTATCGGTTGGCCGATAAAGTTAAAAAAAACTTTTTTTTAATCGATAGGAATTATATCATTATCATCCAGTATCCTTGTTTGAGGAGGATCAGTACAAAGTAAGTAAAAGTGTAATATGGAAATTTTGGAAATTTTATATATATATATATATATATCTTCCAGAACATATATATATATATAGGTTTAGTGAATTTTTTAAATAAGTTTTCATAAAAAAAAATGTTCTACATTAATTGATTAAATTCACTTTTAAACTTTGGAGCCTGTTTTCTCAAAACTTAAAAAATGACATTTGGCCTAGTTTTTCTTTCGATCCTTCAATTCTTTTTTTCTACTATAATATGATTATTTCTTATTAGTTAAACAATTTTTTTTAGTTTAATCTGAATTATTTGTAAGTCTTTTACTTAAAATCAACAAAGTTAAACTAAAAGAATTGTTTATTTAATAGTGAAAGCTACATTTAGAATATAGAATCCGTTCTTTATAAAATGGGCGCAATCAGAAGAGGCTTATAGTTAATCCCCCTTCCTTGCATTATTGTTTGTGAGAAACTACAAAATATTTTACAAATACAAATTTTATCTATTATACAAAAAATTATCTACTATTATTACACATATATTAAAAGTTTTGTTTTCTATTTTTTTGTAATTTTTAACTTTAATATATACTGTATATTTTACATTTCTGAAACTCCTCCCTCCCTTGCTGCCCCACTGTTTTATGGCCAAGAAAGTTTAAAATTGATAAAACAAAATAAATAATAGGAGTCCACCGGTAGGTCCTGGTTCGAGTTCGGGATACAATATTTATGCCCATTTGACTCAATCATCCAGCATCTATATTGGGTGCATATGTTTTTGATTTAGAAAATCTGTAGTCCAGTCTAAGAGTACTTTTGCAAAAGTTCGAGTATATTTAATTTTTTGAAATGTTTTAGGTGTTGGGATCCTTATTAAAGTTCAATTTTCGACCTTGTAGCCACCATAAAGAATTTTCTAATTCTGAAATTTTAACCCTTTTTGCATTGCTATCTAATTCTTTAATGTGCCAAGAGAAAATTAAGCCGAGTGTTTTCTCACATAAATAGATAAACAATTAATGAGTAGCATTAAAATTAGATTACACCAAAGGTCAGAAAAATTTTTTTGTGAGCTGTAGCTCGCGAAAAAAATTTTTCAAATCAAAATTGTCGAAAATCTTCTCATCTACAAAAATGATAATAGCTTTTTTAATGCTATATCTCATAGTTAAAGAGATATTGCGAAAAAATAGTAAAATTTGTCCAATTTTAACCCTTTTGTCAATATGGTGACGCTCGCGAAGGCGTCACGAAATCGAAAACTTATATTTTTAATAATGATACCAAAATTTAAAATATATCCAAAAATTAATAATACCCAACCTTTTGCAAAACAAAAGTACTCTGCGATTGGATGCTAGCGCAAATATCTATTTTTCTTTTTTGAAAATTTCTAAATGAAATCAGTTCTTGTCAAAAAAATTATTATTTTTTATATGGACATCATACTAAAAACAGGGGCAGCCTTAAGGTTAGACTTCATATACATGTATACAATATATAAGATAGGGGTCCTAGGGGTCCGGACAACAAAAATTTGATGTGACAGCACATCACTCAGCTTTTCTTACTTTAGGTAAAGTTGTGTGATGTGCGTTGGTCACCTCAGATTTTTAAAATAATAATTGTATTTCTCAAGGGTTATTTATTTTAACTTCAGGAATTTATTAAAAAAATATGATTATATCATTTTTAAAAATAAAGGAATCTCTTTTTGTTGGTAGGTCGAATTCTTAATCGATTCTCTAAAGATATGGGAGCAGTGGATGAACTTCTTCCTAATGCTATGCTCGATAGCATGCAGGTATGTTTAACTAGCCTTTGGTCAGGGAGGCAGCCAATGAGGTGAGGGCCTGTCCAATTCACGATGTGTTGGAAAAATAAGGTCTATTTTTCCTTAATAAAAAGTCGAATGATTAAAAAAAATCTGGGAATTAGCAATATTTTATTGGTCTTTTTAACATTCTCCACCTTTTTCTAAAAATATCTTTTAACTATGGTCCTATTTAGACTTTATATATACAACTACGTCTTTACTTGCACACGGAAGGTAAACTTTTGAGATTTGGATGTCATGAAGAGTGTTACTCTGTTGCCTCCGCTAAGCCCTTGACTCTTTCTCTGTTTCTTTTCATCCCTCTGATATTCCAAAAGCTGTCGTTATATAAAAATATAAAAATAAATTATTTTAAAACAAAAATTAAATTAAAAAAATAAAATTGATACACAAAATAACCTTCAATTTGAAACAAAGAAAGCATCAAATCCGATTTGTAGAAAATTTATACCTGATAGATTACAGAATCGATTCGCAATCAGCACAATATAAAACTTCTAATTCAGCCATTTTTATTATTCTCGTAAAAACAATTCGATCAGTTTAATTGGATTAAATATATTTTATCCAACGGAAATAAATACATTAAATGTAAATGTGATCTAAAACTTTAAAGAATGCATATCGCAGTATTTTCTTTGTTTTTCGGAATATATTGATATAATCTTTATTTTTTTTCCTCTTTAATTCCTGAGCAGGTGGTTGGCGAGTAGGTTGTCCTCTCAGCCAATACGCTGCTGTAGGTGCCGCTGGAATCGGCGTGTTACTCACGATGCTCTTCCATTCGATCCATGGCGATGTTTCTAGTCTCTGCGGTGCTCAGTCGTTGGCTTCTTAGATCTTCCACCACATGTTTCAGTCATGTTTTCTTTGGCGCTGCTCGTTGGATCTTCCAGTGGGCGGGTCGTTCTCGCCAGAGAAGTTTATATGGCAACTGGCTGATGTTCATCCTGCTAACGTGGCCAAACCATCGCAATCGGCGTCCTTGAATTTGCTGTTCTATGTAGGGCTGATTGTTACATTGTGTCCGGATGATCTTGTTTCGGTAGCGATTAGGATCTGCTGAGGCATCGCATTTGGAAGTCTTCTAGCTTAGCTATATCGGGTTTGAGTAGAGTCCATGTTTCTGATCCATAAAGGAAAGTTGGCAGGATAAGTGTTCGGAAGAGGTGGATTTTCGCTTTGGTGCTGATATTTGCCTTCTTCCAAAGGCACCATCTGAGAGAAGCAAAGCAAGCTGTAGCTTGGCCAATCCTGCTGTGCACTTCAGTGGTAGATGCCATTTTCTTCTCTGTATCAGGGATCCTAAGTATTTGAATTCTCTGACCTGCTCAATGTGAATCCATCAAGATGGACAATAGCCTATGACCCATCAGTGGTCATTACTTTGGTTTTGTCTGCCTTGATCTTTAGGCCATATGGGGGGTGCAGGCTATGTAGTAGAGGATGTCAGTGGCCTCTGTATCCATGTCGGCAAATATAGCGCTGTCATCCGCAAACATTAAGTCAGTCATAGAATAGTTTTTGTCGTACTGGATTCCACGCCTGCCCTCAAATGGCATGATAACAATGTTGAAAAGGAGAGGAGAAACAATATCCCCCTGACGGACTCCAATTTGGATCAAGAATTCCTCTGACAGTTCATTTCGAATCTGCACACTGCTGATTGCATCACTGTATGATGCCTGGAGAATTTGTATTATTTTCTGGACCACATGCTCAGCCTCCAGGGCGGGTCAATGGACACAGTCGAAAGCGGACTTGAAGTCAATGAAGATGATGATGGCTCGCTTTCCACACCTGATTCTCTCCTCCACCAGTCGGCGTATGGCGAATATCTGAATTGATATAATGGGAACAATTTTTCCTAAATATTAGAAAATATCTATTTTGCGATCTTAATATATACTTGCCTTAAACGCGCAAATTGTAAAAATTAGGCACGCGCAGGACACACAACCGTCTCCTGTAGTTTACGCTCGTGCGTTTTAAGGTATAAACTAAGCACCTTTTACGAGTTTAAGATTTTCAGTTGACTTATATAGCTGAAGGGTAGAGGAGAAATTTACTTAAATTTACACCTCTAAACCATCACTTAGCCAATCGGTTAGAATTACTATATACTTATTCTTCACCACTTAAAGGATGATTTTCAATATAATAGGAATAATTTTCCCTAAATATTAGAAAATATCCTCCCGCGAGTGCCTCATTTATTCAATTTACGAGTGGAAGGTAAATATCTTAAGATGGCGCAAATGAATATTTTGAACTAATATTCTTTGAAAACCAAACAAACAATGTTGAATGAAATTGTTCAACGAATAAATGAAAAATGTGGTGAAGAAGAGAGAGAAACGATTGGAAGTTAACTGATTTTGAGAAGATTCATTTTAAGGATTTATTTTTGAGTCACCTGGCGCTCTTTAAAACTATCTTAGCTATTGAAAATTTGATGAGTGCACATATTCCAACAGACGAAAATTTTGAAATTGGTTTATTTCATTTGGACCATATAGGCCGACCTACCAGTATCCTCATTTATTTACCCGAGGTACTTGCGTGCACAGAGACACGCACCTCAAACCCAGCCGACTTCTGGCCGTAGTCATCTATCGGCACTCCGTCAAGTTATTTTATTTCCTAAATCTAACTCCTCCTCCTAAATTCATTTCTAGCTAGCTAACTACTCCTATATCTAATTCCACCCGGTCTCTTTATTCCATCCTATTCGTTGCTAGGGAGGATGAGGGCCTCTCTCAGCACAGGCGTGTAGGCTACTCCTTTCAAAGAGTGCTTCATTGAGAGGGAATCCTTCTTTACGTCCTGACCATAGGCCGGGATTTCAGGCAACTTCCACTCCTCGTAGAGTTGCCCGAGGGGTAGAATCCATTCCACGGCATACTTGTGGATTTGTTTTTTAGAGAGATGGATAAACTCTTTTTTTTTATTATTATTAATTGTTATTGTTGTTAATTTCCAATTTTGAAAGGAGATATTTACGTTTTTTCACTCTTTTCTTCTTATTTATCCATTTATTCATTCATCCATTTATTTTATATAAGTTTAAATTCCTCGCATTATTTCAAGGCAAGAGTATAGAAAGTGAGCTGGGAATAGGGTTTTCTTCAAACCTTTCAGGCTATAAATGTGACTCACTCAGTCTGGCGCCTTTGAGATGGTACTCAGGAGTTGATTGATTTATTTTAGGGAGGAATTAATCTTACTAAATAGAATATTTTTATAATGACCAAATTATTTATGGAGTAGTTAATCCATGGGCTTCGTCAGTAGTTCACTTTGATATAAAATTTGACATTAAAATTTTACCTTTTTTTGAAAATATTTCACAGAGCAAAACAAAATCACTTTTAAGCTAAATCCAAGAATGTCAAGATTTTTTTACTATGATAGGTATCTTGATTGGTTTTTTTTTCTTTGTCCATTCTTTTTTTGGACTAAAAAAGTGGTGGGGAAGTCAATTTAGTCCAGAAATATGCAAAAAAAATAACGAAAATATAGAAGAAAGAGGAAGACGATTTTAACTTTTAAGAAAGTTATTGTAACTTACTTTTTCGGATTTTTTTCTTTTTCTATTTATCAGCCCAAAACACTTGTACAAAGTAATTTTGGTTTAAATTACTTGAATGATAAATAAAATATAGTAGGAAAATGATTTTTATTTCTCCACCATTAAACATTAACGATATTGAAGCTCACTTCATGTTATTGCTACTCGCGGAAAGAAAAATGCGAATATCAATTAGATGATTTAGATATTTTTAATTTAATCAAGTTTGTTTTTACTGATTTATTATAATTTTTAGCTATAATTTTATGGTAAAATAAAATAGGTTGTCCTTAGATTAACAAAAATATTCAAAAACTTTGTTTAAAACAACTGCTTAAGGTCACCATGATTCAGGGGTTCCCGACCTTTGGTAAAATAATGGTCGGTTGTCCTTTAGATTAAAAAAATTTTTCAAATATATTTAAATCAACTTGTATGAGTCTATTTGGTTCGATTCAGTACGGCTCGTTTCATTTCATCTTTCGGTTATATTCGGTTAGGATTTCCCTAAAAAATAAAAATTATGTAAATTAAAAAAATTAAAAATTAAAATAATGAAAAATTTTTTATTTTTTAAGTTTATTCTATCTAAACCGAAGCGAACTGAGCTGTAACCCGACCGAACTAAACTGAACCGTATTGAATAAGAACCGACACCAACACCAAAAGACATCGATCCCTTCTCCTAGAGTAATTTGATAAATTTTATTAATCATGGGAGGGGTGGCATGTAATATATATTTATATATATTTGTTGATGTGACGATGAAAGATGTGAAAAAAATCTGACCTTTTTTAGGGAAAATGTAAAATACGCGTTACGGGGGGAACTAATTTAATAATATATGTTCAAAAAAATTGTGTTTATTTATAGTCAATATTCTATTTTTTCTATATTGTTATTTTATATTATATATATAATAGTGGAGTATCCATCTGTCACGCTCTGTTTGAGCAAATTTTGCACCCTTAAAGAGGATAAGTGAGAGTCCAGGAAAATAGTCGGGTTCCTAAATTTACATTTTGGAAGGCTCAAAAAATTTTTGAAAATCTAATATTTTTTTAATCAAAAGGATTGGAAATTAAGCCTTATCTTACCTTGTGAAAAATTAACCTAATTAATTGCTAGTAATTAAATAAATAAATTTAAGACTTGCTTAGAGGCACAAGTCCTCAGTTCGGTCCAATCAAGTACAAATACAAATTTTTAAATTACATAACAAAACAACAAACAATTAATAAACCAAATACAAAAAAAAAAAATAGAAATAAAAATGTATGTTCATTAACAAATAATATGTTCATAAATTTCCATCAAAAGAAAATGATAAAAAAATAATTAAACATTACGCGCAAATGCCCGTGACCAGGAGCAAACGACGCATTAGCCATCCCGGCATTCGCCTTAAGCTCTTAAGGAAAATCTGAGATAATCTCTGCGCTTGACAATTAAATAAAATTTTCATACAACTCATATATTTTAGGACTAGACAAGATTTATTCTACATTTAATCATAGAGGGCAGAGTATTATAATCCTAAGTAGTGACAAACAAACTGTTCAACAAATTAATACCAGATCCTATAACCGAATGCAAACCTATAATTTTCAAGAATCTTGGCTTATGAATTTTCTTCCTATGGACTACCCTACCTAAATAATTTGGCTCTTGAAACCTACTTGATATTTCCTCCCAACTCCTAAAACCTTAATACGCCCTAAACATCACTTTCAATTTAGCACATTCCCTCCTTTCTAATAAACTAGCCCAGCCTAACTCCCTGATCATTAAAGTAGGACTACTAAACCTATCAAATTTTCCAAAAACAAACCTAGCTATCCTCCTCTGAACCATATCTATTTTCCTTTTTAACTACTGCAAATCTTTTTCACACACCTCTGAACAATACTCTAAATTAGGCCTCACATAAGTTAAATAAACTTTGGACGTACCTTTCAAAACTTTATCAAACATTCCCAGCTTCTTTTAAGCCTTATTAACTATATAATTAATATGCGTATCTCATTTTAAATTTGCCTGAATATGTATTCTCAAATATTTATAAAATTTTGATTCATTGATAATATTTCCATTAACCGAATAATTTTCAGATAAAACCAGACTTCTATAACTAAACCTAACTAATTTGATTTAGAATAGTTGAATTCCATCGAATTAGAACTACACCATTCTACAATTTGATCCAAATCATTCTGTAAATATACAATCGCTATAAGATTCCACTATTCCATATATGACACAATCATCTGCAAAAGCCTAATTGATGATTGCACCACAAAAGGAAAATCATTCATAGATAGGAAAAGAAGGGGACCTAAATCACTACCCTGAATCACCCCTGACGTAACATCTACCCTATCAGACAGACTACTACCTACTTTTACAAATTGAGTTGTTCTATAAAGAAAGCACCTAATAAATCTATTTAATTTATCAGACAAATCTAATAAGCATAATTTTTCTAAAATAATTTTATGACTGACTTTATCGAAAGTTTTAGCAAATTCCAAAAAAATCGCATCTACACGCTGATTTATATGTAAACCATCCTGCAGATCCTGAACAAAAGAAACTAATTGAGAATCACAAGAATACCATGTTGCCTATGATAGAATCATTTTCGCCCCTCCAAATATTAAAGGACACGTCTCAACCTCTCTAAAATTTTGCACACCATACTAATTAAACCCTTTGGCCTATAATTACAACCTATGCTTTTATCTCCCCCCTTTTAAATTAGAACAACCAACGCACTTTTCTAAACAAGAGGCATACCAGGTATACCGGTATGAAGTGAGCGTTTTTTTGTGAAAATGAAACACTAATTTTGAAAGTAAAAGATTTTTATTCAAAGTATTGACCATTGCTTTCTACACATTTTGGCCATCTTTCTGGCAATTTGTGGA
>JAAAKE020110074.1:0-16870 GCA_010014785.2 Anisolabis maritima
AGTCCATTTTCGAATTGCCCCCCTTAACAATCAAATTGCCCCCCAGTGGGGCGTGGGCCCCACGTTGGGAAACACCGGTCTAGACTAATTGAAAATAAAAATTGATAGTAGGGAAAAAGAAGTAACCAGCCTGGAACCCCGAGCGAATTTACTGTGGTTCCTTTACTATACAGGGAAATTTAGCAGCGCAATATTCTTTCCAACAAATAAAATTTCATAGTGGCCGTTTTCGTTTATTTTTATACATTGAAAAATAAATTTGGAAACAAAATTGTTAGAATTTATTTTGTTAAAAAATCACCTTTTATTTTTTTTATTCATATATAAAAATTTTTTATTATATAAAATTTTAAGTAAAGTTCCGTTTTATAAGTATAATAAAATATACGAATACCTAATTTTTTAGTATTCAAATAGATTTGTCACTTTAAGGCAATAACCCGAATTTTAGATTGATTAAATGAGATTTTATCGTATAAGTATAGGCCTATATAATAAATAATAATAATAATACTATATAATATATAGGCCTATCACTATCATAATATATGTGTCAGAAGTCCATTTGATAAAATATTTTTTTTTTTTAAAAGGACATTCTTCTTGATATAATTTTAACCCTAGGACTTGGCCATTAAATAAAAATATTTGACGGGATCATTGATATCCCCTTTTTTGGTCGGTTACTAGCGTTTTTCTACTACTATAAACCTAAATATAAATTTATGTTACGATAAAAATGATCTGCTTACAAATGAGGCAATGCCTTATATTTTCTTTTTTTATTCAGTTATGTGAACAACTAAACGTTATAAATTTTATAAATTGTTTCATTCGGGTAATGCAACGTCATAATAATAATAATAATAATAATAATAATAATAATAATAATATTGTTTGGTTTCATAATCTATTCTCCTATTTGCTTTTCTTTTAATTTGGTTAATGTACACTCTTGGAATTTTAGTTTGACTTTAAGAAAAATAACGTTCATTTCATTCAAGGTGTAATGTTATTCTATTATAATAATAATTAGATTTACTCAGGAATTTGGGAAATTTTCTCTGAAAATTCCAGGAATTTGTGGTATCAAGTTTAGCAGAGGGTGTTTTAAAAATCTCATCTAATCTTAATATATAAAATACTAACTAATAAGAGAAGATGCATCCACAGCTTAGAACACTTAACGTATTTTGAATTTATATTTTGTTTATTCCCAGACGCGGGATAAGTATAATTTTTTTCGATATTTCAATTTTAAGGGGTATTTCAACGTGTTTTTTTCAACTTTTTTTCAATAAATATTAACTTTAGCCTACAATATGCCTCCTCGAATCATATAAACTTTTCATTTGGAACTTTTGTTTGTACCCCCCCCCCCCCGCCCACTTTGTTTATATTACGAACCAACAAATATTTTTTTTTAATTTTATATATTTTTTTAAAAATACATTTTCTAAATTCTCTTTAATTTATTTAAATTAATTTTAATTCTTTTAAACAAATTTTACTAATCGACTTTCTTTTGTTTTTCTGAATTAATATAACAATGAACTCTGATTAATACCCAAAAGCGAAAATTAAGATGGCGATAAATACTTTTAACAGAGAACAGAGGGCTGTGCAGTTAGTATTATTATTAGAATCGTATAGGAATTTTTTATTGAAGAACAAATAGTTTGAAATGATATATAATAATTTTCTTGACTTAATTAAAAATATTTGCCAATTTTTAAGTGACAGGATAATATCCATCTCAAAATAAATTGGGCAACCAAGTATCTCTGTTTACATCTTAATGGTTACTTAGGAGGAGCTACATGAAATTCAAAATCATCAAGTTTTACTTATTATTAAATTTATTATTTTTGTATTTCATGTAAGTCTTCTAATCATTCATTAAGACGAAATCAAAGAAACAAGATGTCCAATTACTTTTGAAGGGGATAGTTTGTTTGTTTTCGCAAAGTTTCTTGTTTAGTAGAAAATGATTATTTCTTACACAATATGTTTAATTTTCGTTTCAAACATTGAAACCAAAATAAATTTTATTTCTCCTTGGCTTCTCTTGACTCTTCTAAACCTCAACTCTACAGCCATAAAAGCTCTCTATACAATAGAATTTTTATTCTCTGCAGCTAAAAGAAGCCATTCTGAAAAACGTGACTTTGTGTAATAAACACACCAAATTCATTTACTTTGTGAATAAAAATCAGATATCTTCTAGGTAAATAAGAATGAAATGCTGTGTTTTCATTTAAGTCCAACTGCCAATAAATTGATGCGAGTTGAACTTAAAAGAAGATTGATTTTATTTCTCCGAATGGCTTAATATTAATTTTTTAAGTAAATTTCTAAGTGAATAAGAATGAGATGCCTTCGCGTTCATTCTTTGATGTTATATATAAATAAATTCAGAAACTAAGCCTGATTGAAGGAAAATTTTGGTCATTGGAGAATCGGGGATTACTTGCGTAGGAAAGAGAGCTCAAGCCTCCCGTCGTAGGAGAAAATTAAATTTTCAATAAAATCATATAAATTAAAAAAAAATTATTATCTTACATTTAATTAGTAAATTTTTATCTTTAATAAAAAAGATTAAACTAGGTTAGAATTTGTTCTCTCTCTCTATCTATAACATGATATATTTAGAGTATATAGTTTTGAGCCTCCTCATAATAATTGCCATGCCAGTGCCGGAGATGAATCTTCTGTCTCCTTTAATGCCAATCCCCTAAAGTGTTCTATGGGTTTGCGCATTTCAGTTCGTGAGTATTGAGAAGAACTTCCAATCAGCTGGTATTAATTCATAAAAAAAATGTCGAAAAATGAGAACATTTTGTAATAAATAATTAAAATTAAGCTCGGTTTAATTACGCAGGTATAGCAAATATAATATATATATGGTAAACAAAATAGGATTTATTTTCCTCCTCTTGAAGCTTTCACTCATCTCCCTTTAATAACTAAATTTAAAATACTAAAATATAATTAGGGTTTATTATTTTATTTTCTGTTTAATCACCTAAGATTTTGGTCATTGGAAATTGCCGGAAGAGATATATTTGTGTGAATAAAATTCTCTCATAGGGAAACTTCTAGGACATATATAAGCCTACATGTATTTCTTTAATATGCATGTATTTTCGTTATAAAATATAAAAAATTTCTCACATAGCTCTGATCTATGATCACCTATCTCATTGTAATAAATTGAATTGTCAATCATTAGTAGGGTTAGTTGGTTAAAAATATCATTTTAAACTATTTTCAGCATCCGAACAGCCACTCATTTAAAATATCCTATTAAAAGATTAGAATGGATGATGATTTTTTTGCCCTTTTTTTTTTAAAGTATTGGACTTTTTTTTAAAGTCTTCTCGGCATATCAAGCCATATAAGCTACAAACGATTTTAAATATATATTTTACGATATATTTATTTACACTAATTGGTATCTAATTAATTTAAATAAATTTTCTTCTGACCCGAACTTACACCAATTGGCTTCTAAGTTTATCAATATTTACAATGTCAATATCTTTATCCTCTCGGCCACGGGGTGAGGGGTATTAGCCTAACTTTTGTCATTACAATTAAAATTAACTAATTCTGTTTGTGAGGAAAGAACAATTAAAATGTAAAGAGGTCAAGTTTATTATGATCGATATGTTAGCCATGAACCTCTATTAAAGATTGAAACATAAACATAAGAGTGCTGGAGAATGTACCTTTTATTGGCAAGCTGACTCCATCCATACCCGACGATGAGACAGAAACCCATCGACGGAATATAGAGAACGCGTTCGGCGACGACGAAACCCACCGCGAAGAAGAGGTTGCTGGCGGGCAAGAAGGGTAAAACGAGGAAGGCCAGTCCCTGAAAACACACATACACACCCATACTTTGAAAGAGAAACATTTGAGAACCTCCACCCCCGAAATACGTCCTGCAGAAGGATCAATACGCGCTAGCGCGCCATGGGCCAACGGGAATATATCACGACGCAACGTTAATAGTGAAATGTTGCTGCGATAAATGTCAAGTCTAACTGGGATTTATCCATAAGCATCGAGGACAAGGCGGCTGAATATCCGGCCTCTCGTTAGCAGGTTTTAATTTAAGGTGCTAGTTCGTTTTTCCTTTAATCCAGGTCAGATTTTGAAACTTATGCTCTCACCCCCTTTCTCTTGCCGAAATAATTTATATCCGTGACCAGGAAAATGTTTAATGATTCAAAGGGAAGAGACACCGGCTGACAAGAGTAAAACGTTGGGTCCTTCATCTTAATTAAAACATTAAAAGTTAAATTACAAATTATTTTGCGTAGATAATCTGTATCTATACTCGCAAAATAATTACTAGCTACATTCTAGTTGAAGTTTATAATTTAATTAAAACCATTTTTAAATATTGAATAAACTCAATTTTTTTTCACATAAGGGTAAAAGTGAATTATTCTAGCATATTATCTTCATTATGGTTTAAACAAATAAATTTCGATTTTTACTTGCGTCCCGATTAAATTGGACGAGAAGCTTTAGGTTTCTCGAATACGTGAGTCAAAACACGAGAACTCTTATGATTAGGGTTTTCTCAAAAATTATTTACCAGATTTTGAAACAGGATTTTTCTGGAGGATCCAGTATGAATTGAAGATATTCAAAATGAACCAAAAGTTACTTGTACTTTATAGCAGGGGTTCAAAATACGGCCCGCTGGCCAAATCCGGCCCAAGAGCTGCTTTCAGCCAGCCCAGAGATAAAATCAGTCAATTATATTAAAATACCCTAATTTATCTCCATATTTGGGTATCTCTAACAATATACAAATTTGAATGAAATATATTAAATAAAAATAGAGAGAAAATTTATCAAATGAACAAGTTGCTACTTGTAATTGGAGAAAATAATTGAAAACATCACAACGCAACGATCATGAATCTGAGCAAGGGCTGCGGAATTGCTCGCTTCGCTCGCAACAGGTTCAAAGTAATAATGGATGGATAAATAGATTTATGGAAATTTTAAATAGAGTCTAGGGGATGCAAGCAACGATACATCCAAAATATTTAAACAGAAGTTCTTTCATGTAATGAAATGTTAATAATTGAATTGTTCAAGCATATTCTCTTCATTATGTTTTAAACAATAAAGTCTTGCTTTTTAAAAGTGAAATTAAATACACCGTGAATTTAATTTTTATATTTGTTATAGATTTCTATTCATTTAGGTACATTGAATTTTATACATTGAAAATCAACTCACATGAGCATAATGTAAATATGTAATTTTATATAATTTCTTGCCCATAAAAACGTTAATAATTTTGGAAAGAGCAAATAAATACAATGGCAATAGCAATCCAAAAACAATGGCTTTCGTCTGCTCATTGAAATAAACTCTAAAAAATAACTAATCATCAACCAATAAAATGCCGGAGAGAAGAATAAAGATCTAAGTTGTCAAGCAGTGCTGAACCTTGGATGGGTGGCCCCGAGGAACAAGACTGTAGTACGCATGACGGAAGCCATCGATATGTATTCATTTAAATTTATATACGAAAATTGTCAACTCTAATTGGCCTTAGCTATCATAAAGAGTATAAATGAAAAAAAAATTTCAAAAATAGACTTGAATATGAAAAATATTTTTATAATTAGTAATAGGAATATACTATTGAAATTGTTTATGATTATCTCGCGCGTGGACTCATCCGAGGCCAGGAAACCTATATCTCAATCTAATAGAAAATTGAATTAGATTTATCCAAATTCATTTAAATTTAATTTACAAATTTTTTTTTCAAAAACTAGTAGTATGAAAAGATTCTTCTTAGTCTTTAGTCTTTCAATGAAATTTTTTTTTTTCGGTATCTGAGGCCATATAAACTTTTAAACAATATATATACAATACAATTATCCAAGCATATCTATTTATATCAGTATCCAATTGATATAAATAAATTTTCATCGGACTACCTGGAATCCGAACCCACACCCCTTGGCTTTGAAGGTTATCAATATTATCAATGACATTATCTTTAACCTCTTGGCCACGGAGGGGGGGGTCAATGGAAATAGCTTCTAGTATTCTTGACCTCTTGGTTCATTTGTTTAGTGTCGAATGATAAATAGAAGGACGACTATTTAAAAAGAAAAGTATACTCTATTCGTTCTGTTAAGTTCAAAAATCTTCTTCCCACTAAACGTGACCACTTAAGGTGTTAAGGTCAAAGGTCCTCAGTCATCATCATAAGATAGCCTCCTCCTTGCTTTGAATAAGAAGAGGGAAGACAACAGCCTGCCTCTCTAGAATCCAGAAAATGGCTGCACTAAAGATCAGTTAATATTCTTACAGAAGTTCTTATATTTATAAATAGATTTATTCAGTCAGGTATTAGTTCAGAGATTACGGCCTCATTCGCAGATTTTATCTTTAATGATGAAGTGAAAAGGAAATAGGCGCAGCAAGCCAAATGAAAATCTCTACAGTTGAAAAAATGAGATGTTTCGGATAAAATTTATCCATCCATCTACAGTCGAAGTTTCTGATAGGATGAATACAGTGATATATAATTTTGTAAATTTTTTTTTTACAAAATTATATACATATCATTTATATCATTATATTCATTTTTAACAATCGAATTATACTTAGCATGCACGAATATCTGGCATTCTCTTTCTCTTAACATTTTTCAAGGCCTGAGGAAGGTCTCGACTCGAGAACGAAGCGTTGACTAAAAATCTCTCATTCTATTTATCTAAAAAAATTCATCAGCCATCGCATGTGATTAGTATAAATCTTTTATTTTGTAAATATACTATAAATAATAATACATATACTATATATATATACTATAAATTAAATATTAACAGGAGATTTAAAGGATTTACCTTTACATTTTAAGAGTAATGTAATAAGCTCAGTGTGAAATGTAATTCAGGGCACATTTAGGATTAATCTATAAAAAGAGGTATTTTTCGGGGAAGGGGGATTTTGTGGTTGCTCTAGGAATTTAATGGGATAGTACACCCTACTCGTTTTAAGTTTAGTAGAAATGATTTGTTTGAGTATAACTTTTGGCCCTTAATAATTCTGTAGATTAATTATACTAAATTTACTTCATGTGTACAACCTTAGTTAATATTTTACTTTTTTTCTTTTTTTTTTCTTTAATTTAAGTCTCTTCGGCATCTGAGGCAATAGTAGTAGACAGTAAACAATTGCAAATAAACGATACGTATTAGCCAGGCATATTTATTTACACCAAATTGTATAAATAAATTTTCTTCCTGGGATCCGCGAATCCACGCCCACTGACAATGTCCATATCTTTAAATTCTCAGCCCTGGGGGGCATTTTACTTATGTTAATTTTTTAAATCTATTTATAAAATAATATTTACTCTAGTTATTATTTTATTAATCAACATCACTTTGAATAATGAAATCTGTTCTTTTTTATATATAGAAAAATGAAAAGATATCTTTTTATATTAATAGATATTAATCGTTAATTATTTCTTTGTCCAAATATAGAAATCCTCAGGTGGTAATAATAAAAGAACATGCATAAAAGTTTTATGAATCATCTATTAATGAGATTCCAAAGTTCCGGTTTAGGATATACACATTAAATAAATAATGTATTAAATATTGAAATTAATTTCAATTTAAAAAGGGTATAATTATTTATATAGGGGGGAGGGTGAATTTATTATTTTATTTTAGTAATAATATAATTTATACTGGAAAAATCAATACTCTACAAACAAGCAATATATCATCAATGTGACGGCCGCATTCACACAATTTTCTCTTACCTAATATAAAGAAAATTGTATGATGTGCTGTCACACCAGATTTTTTGCGTTGGATCCCCTAGAGTTCATTTAGCTTTTATTTTTAGAGAATTTTCGTTTGTGTTTATTAATCAATTATCAATATTATAAAAAATTAATTTAATTGGCAATTAAATTTCATTTAGCCCTGTCCCTTGATGCAAGGTAGAGGAGTCGCCTCACGTACAAGGTCAAAGGTTCGCTTCCTGTCCTGAACGAGAAAAATTTATTTAATTTTAAATTTAATTAAAATTAAAA
This sequence comes from Anisolabis maritima, assembly GCA_010014785.2. Taxonomy (NCBI): domain Eukaryota; kingdom Metazoa; phylum Arthropoda; class Insecta; order Dermaptera; family Anisolabididae; genus Anisolabis; species Anisolabis maritima. The sequence goes on from JAAAKE020110074.1 coordinate 8,105, forward strand.
ATTTAATTTAAAATCGAAAATTGAGGGCCCGACACTATTTGCTATTGGAAAATGATTAATATGCCTTAAAGAACATCTAATATGTACAGCCAATTTTATCAAATTCGTTAGAATAGTTTAAGAGAAATTCACAAAAAACGTACAATACTAAAATGGACCCTCAATCAATATTGGAAGGGATAAAGGTTTTTACATTTCAAAAATCATCTAATAAATAATTGATATGTGAATTTTAACCAAAATCGTCAGAGCTAATTTTGAGAAAATTGAAAAAAAAAAAAAAACAATTAATGTACATCAGTAAAGTACTAGTACTTTTTTTTTTTGAGATTTCATGTTGGAACTTAAAAATTAATATTATAATAAAATGGAGGTTTAGGATGAGAATTACTTTCAATTGGCTGATTATGGTTTAGGCTTATATTCCATTTAAAAATTATATCACCTGAATTGAATTTCTTTTTGAAATTTTTGTTAATAAATAATGGCATTATGCTTTTTGTTTAAAAATTAAAATATTCTGTTAATGATAATGTATTATCTAATTAAATTTATGGAATTTATCCTCGGACGTTCTCTCGACCTTTCATGCTTTTGTCTATTAGCATCTCGTTCGTAATTCCAGTAATATTTTATTTAGTTGAAATGAACTCTGATTCTTGAAAAATTCTAATTCCTCAGCTTGGAATTCATTTTATTAATCTAAATTTATTTATATAGTACATGAGTGCTTCCATTTATGTTGCATATATTGTGATCATGGGAAAATCTTTTTAAATTTTGGGCTTGGAAACTTTATTTTATATATTGGAAGTATTTGTAAGTTTTATTCTTATTTTATATATACAAATTTTTAATTATTTTATATTCTTGCCATTAATATTTATGATTGTTGTGGCGATTGTGGTTTAAGATAAAAGCTGGTGAATATCCTCTCCATTCCGATAAAGCCCTCTATCTTAAAATTCTGGCTCTTACCAAATTGAAGAATGCTCCTAAAATTGTTATCCATCCCAAAATACGATATTTCAAAAAGTAGTGCTTGCATTCTTTTGGTTGTCTCTTGAATCGTAAAAGCACCCCCTTATACCTGCATTCTTCAGCTGGAGCAGGAAAAAGTTACTTTACATTTTCTCCCTTTAACTCCACTCCACCCTTCTTTTTCAATTCAATGCATACAGCCCTCATATATATATATATATAATACTTCAGTATTTAACTCCCCTAGGAGATCAGGAATTGGTTCCAACCCAAACCAAATAATTTATTAATAGCAAATTTCATTTTATTCAAAGAGAAAACCCATTTTCTCAATCTGAAGAAATTTATTGATCATTTGTTTGATTCATTTAGTTATTTTTTAAAGCATTCCAGTTGATTAAATAATATAGAGTGGGAATTGGTGGCAAGATTTATTGCCACTTAGTGCATACGGTATTAAACAAATGGATCGCTAAATATAGGGAGTGGTGATGAAGGTTTATGGTCCCCAGCTGCATTGGCGGATTCCATCATCCCCTCTCACTTGAAAAAAAATCAATTAGCTATTAAAATAATCAAAAAACAAAATCAATTTAAAATGTATCATCTAACCAAACAAAGCTACTGCTTTGGATTTATAAATGAATTGGCGGAGATGTTGAAAAAGGTGGGAACAATTGTTTGGTGGTCATCAATTTAACAGTAAGGTCGTATCCTAACTATGCTCAGTACAAATTTATGAGTGCTGGACTTAATATTTTACTTGGATCGATCTTGGTATGATTTTTAATCTTGTCCATTAATGGATCTCAATTTATTAGCTGTTGTTGATATATCCCAGACTTAAATCTACCTTAAATTCATTTTATTTAAATAATCTTTTTTCCATTTTTTTAATTTTAATTTTTAATTTATTTTTAAGGGTTGTGGCTCTTAGTCCCTAAGCTCCCTCTTCACGGTTTGCCAATATTTATACATAAAACATTAATTCAAGAAATGATGAAGCGCTAACAAGGTGCCTACCATAGTAAGCACAACGGCTTGATGACGGTTCTCGGTGGTAAGTCCAACGTAGGACGTGACGGCGAGGGCACAATAAGATGCAGCCGTGGCTAAATTTCTCACATCGAATAACGACTCGACAAGTGGCACTGTACCCATTGTCCAATCACAGCACAAGTCACAGGGGAAGAGGAGCAGCCACAAGTTCACTGAGATCAAATAATGATAGGTGAGCTGCCGGGACGGTGTCTCCGCCACTGACGCCGGGTTGTCAAACCTGCACCAAACACAGACAAGGCTCATTTTAAGGTCACAAAAAATTTATAGAAGTACTCAAGAGATGATGGCCTACAAGTACGTCCTTAAACATGGGGTTCATAAATTCCTTCTTTATAGTTTGCTGAAAGATAGGCAACCCAAATGACCAACTCATTAATGGATTTTTTTGATTAATGGCTTTACAGCAATTGTTAATTTCTTGGGAGATTTAACAACTGCTCGTGCGTGGTCCGTTTTCACCAAATTTATCTTTATCTTTTTTATTATCTTTAAAAGGAAATCAAATAATGTTTTAATTATTTCTCGTCTGGTAAAATCATGTTTTAAAATATTTCTCTCTTTTTCTTCCTAAATATTTAATTTTGTATTTAATGTATTATTTCGTAAATTTTTTATATCACTTTGTAAAATTTTTTTAAAAGATATTCTAAAGTTTTAATGCACATGCCTAATTTTTTGAAATAAAATTTTCAAAATTCAATAAGAACTTCTTGGTAGTAAGGGATATCTCCCTTACTACCAAGATACTAAACTGAAATAAACCAGCCGATTAATATATTTTAATAATAAAATCTTTTTTTGCGAAATTTATATATATATTCTTTTTTTTTTTTTGTAGCAAACTTCAAAAAGCAGAAGAGGCACAACTACGCTCTAAATGTGAGTATTGCAAAATCCTCTGGTAAATTAACCCTTTTTCTTTTCTCTACTTTTTTCATTCATTCCCATTTAATAATATACCCAATCAAACTCCTAATTTTAAATATCTTATTTTTTTAATCTTCTGAATTTAGCGTCATTTCCTTGATACAAGTTTGGTTTATCTGGAAAGTAAACGTGCACTTGTGTAAGCTGACGCCTCTCCCACGGGTGGCGTATCACCGAAAAGCCTTGGGGTAAAAGCCATACTACTTTACCACATTTTTTCAAATTACTTTTATAAAAACTGACTTATAGAGGTTAATAAGTAATAGGAGCAGATTTAAAAAAAGCCCCTTTGAGTTGGATCCAGTAAATATATCGTTTGTGATTGTTTATTTATTTTCTAATGTTAAAAAAATGAAGTATTTTTTTATTAAACTAACAATTAAAATGTATATATTTGGTTGGAAGGAAGAAGAAAAGATAATTTATTTAAGTGCATTTTGTTTTCTTTCAAAGTTAAAAAACCTCTTTTCTTAATAATAAAAAAAAGAATATAATATACTCTGAAAAGCCACCCTAGGCTAGGTGTCCTAGATTTTATCGTTTCAAAGGGTGTATTTATTTGGAATGCTTTTTTTCTGAGAAGGATATAGTCACGTCTATGTATTTTTTCACTCTTTCAAAGAATCTTTTTGATATAAAAGTCCAGATTCCCTAGGCAAGAATGGGATTTTAGCTTTTTCAAAAATATATAAGCTCTACAAAATAGAAGATAATATCTAGTGTGAAAGACTCTCATTTTCTTACTCAATATTTTTGTTTCTAGTATTAAATGTAAGAGATATGTGAATTATAAATTTTTTATATGTTAGAGGAAAATATTCAAATCTTATTTCGTCTTTTCGGCATCTGAGGCTATTTAGACTTTAAACAACTCAATTATATATTATTTTTCAATATATATTATCCTGTTATATTTATTTATATCATTTAGTATCTATAATTTTCAAAGAACTACCTGGAATCCGAACCCATATCAGTTACGTTTTAAGATTATAAATTTTGATTCAATGAAAATCTTTAAGCTTTTAAAATTAAAAAAAAAAACTTTATTGAAACATATTCCTATAAATCTCCCCAGCTCTTCGCGTATTGATTATTGAGGATATGAATGATTTATATCCGGATTTCTTCAATATTTTTATTATATAAAATAATTGCTAAAAGACAGTGCAGGAGTATTGAAGCTTCCAAAGCAGGACCCATAGTGTTACTCAAGTAATACTTAATAATTGGTAGGAGAATAAATTCATTTGGAAATGAAATGAATAAGGGTGAAAGTTTAGCATCAATTGAGAAGTGAAATAACAAGATTCACTTTTTTTTTTTTTTTTTCAACAAATAAATATTTTCCTCAGATCTCACAGGTGCCAATCACTTGAATAAAAAGATTTTGCGGGCCCTAGGTGAATGACACCTAAAAAATCTAAATATTTATAGAAACGTTATCTTAGTAGGTGAATAAATCACTTTTTTGAAAAAAAGAAAAAAAAACAAAGGCTGCAAAACTTAATTCCACAGCCCAATTAAAAGTGATACCCCAAATTCACTTTTTCCGTCAAAAATTATTTCTTGAAACACGTCTCGTTTGTATCTAACTAACAAGTTATATTACAATCTAAGTAATAGCGTAATAAACAACCTGTTTATTATACAATATTCGAGTAATATAAGTTAACTACCTTTTTTATTTTTTAATTATATAAATGGGTTTGTTAATAATTAATGAAACGCAGGCTGTATATTTCACTTAAAATAAAATATCTCTAACAAAAAAGTATACTTTATATAATATAATTTAAAATAAAATATAGGTCAAATAAACCTATAAAATAATATAATAACTTGCTAATTAATTACAGTGTTTTAGGTTTTTTTTTACCGGGAATTGTATATAGGAAAGTAGAGTTTTAAGATTGGTAATTTTTTTTTTTTATTTGAATATCAAATTGATTCCTAAAATTTTACAAGGTTACAATATTTTACGTATAATAGAAAAAATAAAAGCACTTTAACTTTGATCTGGCATGAAATTGAAGGCTTTCCCTTTATCCGAGACATTTAGACAATCAATTTGAGTTTTTTCCTTCGCAAACTCGCTGATCTTTAAATCTTTTACCTCATTTGTTTTTCTATTAATACTTTTTTTTTTTACAATTTTTGCTGAAATTTTGTTTTTGCTTTTAATAATAGCTTACCATATTTACAAAAAAAAAAAAAAAAAAAGACGAAAGAAAGAAAAATTGACAAAAAAAGATATATTCAATTCATTGGACCGTATAAGACCTCCTATAAAATCACCAAGTTTAAAAAAATTCTCAAAGTATTTTCACACAACACAATTTCTGACTATATTCACATATATCTTGAGTTTATTTCTTATATCTCCTTTTCGACGATAGTAGAGGAGCTTTTTTTTTATTCTTATTTTTATACATTTACATATATATCATCCAGGTATAACCTTTAATATGGATCTCTTAGGTTGATTTGCATAGGCCCATTAGAAATTCACAACATCGCCTAACTTTGTCATTATCTGCAAATCTCTTCCAATCAAATTTTTAAAGAAATTTTCATTTTTTGCAAAATATCACGGAATATATATATATATATCGAGAGAGAGAGAGTAAAAATAATACAATAGTACAATGATGAATTTATTAAAATAAATTTTTGCGTTAATTTCTATTTCTGCATTAAAATAAAAATAAAATTTTGTATTTCTATCTTAACTCAGATAAAATGTTACGATAATTTTTTTTGGCAGATTTTCAATAATCCGATCCGAAAATGGAATAGATAGGAAGTTGAAATAAATAAATAAAAAATATAATTAAGGTGATAAACTTTCTTTTTATCCCAAACTTTTAGATGTAAATGTTTGATAAGAAATAATTGAGGCTGTTATTTCAATTTGGCTGTAATCCTATTTGGCAAATGATGTGAAAGGATTTGCATTATTGAACTCTTGGAAAAGGGCTGTTTATTGTGATTGAGAGAGGGAAGGAGCAAAAGAGAGAGGAGAGAGGAGAGAAGGGCCTTGAGTGAGTGGAACGCCATCCGCGGCCAAATTCTAGGGGGATGCGAAATATTAAGAAAAGTCAAATTAAAATTGTACTTGAACTCCTAAATAAAATATAATTAGCAATTTTTAAAACATTGAGACGTTTGTGCCTCTGTCAGATTTAAATTAAACAAGGGTGGCCAAACTTTTTTTTAATGTATGTATTAATATCAAAAATTAATTAGCGTCGCGAGGGCAACTAAGAAGAACCGCCATGTTATCAAAATATTCATTGAAATGACATGATATCATTTTTTGCAATTTTTTTCAGGTTAAATGGCAGTCATACTTTAGAAAAATGGTTCGAATCTAATTTTGGACCCCCTGCTTCGAAGGACAGGGATGACCAAACTACGGCCCTGGATGAAATCTGATAGTATACTAAAGTACCCTAAATCTCCATACATTTTCGATAATGAAATAAATATATAAAATCTAAATAGAAGACAAATTTATCTGATGAACAAGTCACTACTTTTAATTTGAAAAAATAATTCATAACATATGGAATAATTTGATTGATCCAAAAAAATTACACCCTCTTGGTACCAAATTAATTTGTATAAATTTTCATCGAACTGCCTGGAATCTGGACCCACATCCCTTAACTTAGGGTTATCAATATTGCCTCGAACTTCTCGGCCCCGGGGTGGCAGCTTCAGAGTTAAAATCTACCCAACTATTGTCCGGTTAAAATTAAAGAGACATTTTGATTTTAAAAAATCATATTTTACTTAAATTTTTAAATTACAACGTACCGTCCAAATCACGTAAACATCAAAAGTGATTTGTCCCTTACCTGGTGAAGACGGGCAGTTTAGAGCCCATGATGTTGAGCCTTAGCACGAGGAGGCAGAGTGTGGTAGCAGCAAGCACCCCTAGCCTCTTTGTAGCTTCTCCACTCCATGGTGGAGAATGCTGCGGCCCTTTCGAACCATGTAGCACTCCTCGCACCAAACCCTGCAGCTCTGACAGCCGCAACTAAAACATCAGAAATTACAATTGTTTTTATTTTTCAGTATGGAAAAATCATATAGTTGATTTTTAAATTCATGTTAAGTTATTTTAACCAGGATGATTGCGATTTTTTTGGATCTACATCCCTAGATCCGATCCGATTCAGGATTTTAGATTTTTGGATTGAAATCCTCTTGACAAGAAGAATCTTAGATTGAAATCCAAATTCTTCCAGAGGACTAGGATAGAATTGCTAATTCTTTTACTGGGATTTAAAATCCTTATATTTATTCATGGCTACGCATAACATGACACTGCACATGCCTGACATGTTTCCAATTCATTACCTTAAATGCCCTTTCCTTCTGTAGTTCTAATTCATCAACAGTCTTTCAATAATTTTACAAGATTATATATCTAATTTGCATGTAGGTATTTTCTGATTTTTATTCGAATATTTTGGCTTTTAACAATTTTTCATTTCAAACTCACAGTAAAGAATTTTTCGATTCAAAGATCAACTCACATCTTTCACTGGAGAGAGCATGATTAAAAATCTGACGTGGCTAAAAGCACTTCACACAACTTTCTCTTACCTAAAGTAAGGTAAGCTGAATGATGCACTGTCACATCAGGTTTTTGGCGTCGGATAGGTAGCCATCTTGAATTTATTTTGTTTATTAAAGGAAAATTTGATATGAGTCGTATTATATTCATTTTCAAAAAATGTCAGTGGCCAGCCAGCAGCGTAAGCGAGGTGGGAGTAGCCTATAATGTGCAAACTTGAAAAGGAGCCTTTAAAATGACGGCCCCAGCCTATTTCGAAGTGGATAATACATTTTAAAGATTATCTAATTTATTATACTGTATATACAGTCAATTTAATCAATATGGTCAGATCGTTACTAAAAAAGTACATTAATAAAGTGGGCTTTTACCAAAAATTGTCTTCGATGCTAGACACCCTCGTCGCTTGTGCCTCAAAGTTTTTGAATAAAATCGGCAAACGGGTATTAGTATTTTTCGATTTTCGCTTTAACAATTTTGATTAAAATTATGACGTCAGGTAGAGGGATTAAGCGATTAGTTTTTTCTCCATACTTGCATAAATCAATAAAATTATTTAGTTTTTTTTTTTTTTTTTTTTTTTTTTTTAAGTCTTTTTCAGCATCTATGGCCATTTAGACTCCGTCCTTATTTATTTATAGCAATTAGTAGCCAATATAAGTTTAATTGTTAAAGAATATATCCTATTTTTTATATAATTTTGATCCAAAATAATTAATATAAATAAATAATGAGAAGGATGCTGAAAAAGACTTAAAAATAATAAATAAATAAAAATCCAAATATTTAATTTTAAAACAAAACAATAGATCAAAATAAAGGGGTGTAATGTCTTTGAAGTAATTTGATAAAGTTACCCTCATAGTATCGCGGATTTGGATTTAGATCCAATTTTTGGAAATGGTCATTTTCCTTCCCCGGTTCAAGACCCTTTTTTCTCTTCCCTGATTTTACCACAAAGCTAATATAACGGGATTATAAAATCTATTAATCTACAATTGTGTTTATATATTAATATATATCTACTTAATTATTTTGATGAATTTGGGAATATTTGCTAGTATTTTGGGTGGAAGAATTCGATTACGCCACATCTCAAATTTGAGAAAATTCCTTACGGATGTATTTTTTAAATAAATAAATAAATAAATTTATTTACGACCTGCTTAGAGGTACAAGTCCTCGGTGGCTAGGTCCAATCAAACACA
>JAAAKE020110085.1:0-16870 GCA_010014785.2 Anisolabis maritima
CCTCCCTCCCTCCCTCCCTCCTCATCCTATAAAAAGCTCTTGTCGTATGAGCCAAGGTTCAGGCCCTGTGCGATAAACGATACAATATTTAAATTATATTGGCTGACAATTAATTTAAATAAATATGGGTCTTGTCTAAATGGCCTTATATGTCAAAAAAACTGAAATTTTTTTCTCTAAATTATACCCAAACACAAAATTAAAAAAAAAATACTATCTTCCTATTCTTTGTCTAATTTAATTGATAGTAATACTTACGTAACAACTATCAGGACAGCCCTGCCTTTTCTAATAGTGACAAGATTCTTACTTCACTGTCTTCCTTCCCGTGCTAGCCGATAAAATTTATTTAAAATAATTGAAAGCCATTTAATTTAAATAAACACATAACGGTAATGATCATATATTTGCACAATTTATAGTTTATGTTTATATTAAATCCTGAAGACGAAAGTAAAAAAAACTTTTCAAATTTTAACCTTAACTTAATTTTTTTTTTTTTTGTATGTGAAACGACCATTGATACTTAGCTAATCAACTAATTCTATATGAAACAACCGCTCCTAAGAATGAATGAAATTTCTTCTCCTGGCATTGTTATATGATTATTGCGTCTCTCTTTCGGTATTGAGGAATAGAATTACGCTTTATTGGCTAGGTCCAACAGAGAGAGATGCTATCTGACTCGACCAATGGCGTGCTTGGATAATTACAAGCTTACGTCTAATTGGCGGTTGCGTATTAATGCCGTCCAGTCATGGAATGATTAATTAAACACACACACAAACACACATTCATCTACGAAGTTGGATATTAAAATTTTTAATAGACTTATGCGACTCCGCCTTTAGATTGTAATTAACTCGATACCTGAAACGACCATCTTGGCTGGTCCATCACTGCGGTTCATTTCACGCTAGATAATAATAATAAAAAAAAAAAAAAAAACTCGTCTATTCATTGGTTGTTGTTGTTGATAGAAAACAACTTTTCAAGAAGAGAGGAATTCGAAACGAACCGATGTGACCAGCAATCAAGCGTTCTTTGAGGAAATGGGATTTGCGTTTTATAGAATTATTTTCTATCACAGGTGTGATTGTGATTTTAATATGAATATTTATGTGAGCCTCCTTTAATTTGTTAAAAATAACTGATTTTATTGTCTGATCTTTATTTAAAATTTTTTATTCTTATATCTATGGCCATCCCTTTTTCAGAACTTCGCTTTTCGCATATGAAGAAGGGATTGAAATAGTGAAAGAGAAGAGGTTTGAAAATTAGGAGAAGGTATGTCTATTAATAGAAAGTAATTTAATAATAATAAATATACATATATATAAATATAAAAAGAAAGAAATAAATAAATATATTTCTAAGAATATGAGTGCATAAATAAACATATAGCAAGCTGAGACATGTAGCCATAAATATATATATATATATATATATATATATATATAAATATCACAGGTGTGATTGTGATTTTATTCTGGCTTCAAAGGTGTGCCCGGAGAAGTGGGTGAGAACTTCCTGTAGACGAAAGCACTTCACTTCTATAGTGTCTCATGTGTGAATAAAGACCAATCCGGGAAAGAAGGAAACTTTTTTTTTACTTCCCCTTTACTTATATATAATTGTAATAGAAAAATAGTATTATGCATTATAATCATGAAAAAATTAACCCTCCTATTTTTCAAAATATCTTTGCATTTCGAATGAAACGGATCTTAAAAAGCAAAAAATCTTAATGCGTGTGTGTGCGTATATGCATAGTTTTTATTTTGACGTATATCACTGAACCACTCAGAGGAAAAGGATGACACTTAACAAATTTATAGCCCTAGGGGTAGCAAAGAAGCTAGTAACATTTATCGCGCACCATTATTTTCTCAGCTGTGCCAAATATTTTGGAAGTCACTGATAATAAATGAAACGTTTGTCATCAGCCCTGGGCCAATTTTCATAACGATCCATTGAGTGGAAGCAAATTTATTCTAAAAAAAAAAAAACAAAAAAAAAAATTGGGTATAAAATAATAAACATACGTCATTATAGAGAGAAAACTTTTTGGAATTATATTAAACCCTTTGAGTTTTTTACTTTCACTTATATATATGAAATATAAAGTGAGAAAATATTGCAATCGCAAAAATAATCGATTTCAAAATTTCAATAGAAATTTATATTCTGAGGTTCTCGGAGTCTAAAAATTGGCTCTCGCAAAATGGTGTGTGTGTCTGTCTGTCTACAAACAAGATTTCTCCAAAACAATAAAACGTTCGAGGCTGAAATTTTATATTTAAGCTCGGTACCCTCAAAGCTTTTCAATAAAATTGGCCAAAGTACTAGTACTTTACTGATTGATTTTCTTAATATTCGCTCTAACGATTTTGATTCAAATTCATAAAACAATTATTTTTTAGATGATCTTTCAAATGTATTAACCCTTATGCGTCCCACTTTTTTTTATATTCAACTAATGTAAAGACAACATAACTTAAAAATACCAAAAATCAACAGCACATGACTTGCATATTTGCTGCCATCTTATATTCCAGATAGAAGATAGGCTTAGCCATGGCTAAAAAGCGCGGGAAAGTGTAGCAGCCTTCCCCTCCACCAAACCTTTTTGATGCTTTGTAAGTTTTGATAAAATAATTATAAATCAAATTAAATATTTAAAATAAAAGAATAAGAAGGAAGGCGATCTTACGGCTTCTTTTTTGCTACAGTCTGCTTTCCCATTCCTTTTTCAGCCTTCATCAGCAACTGATTACTAATCGATCTGTTTCAATAAAATTTAATTCAATATCCGAGCCAAATTTATATATTTTAATTAAAAATTGATGAACCCTCAAAGATTATAAGTTGTGAGTGATAGTGGAATACGAGTGAAATATTCATCAAAATTTTGTATTCATTAAATAGAATTCTGCGGAAAAAGAATAAGGATTTATCGATTTTCTTCCTTAGCTGTTTAGACAGAGTTTCTTTTAATTTTCAATTTTATTTTCGCGCTCCTTGTAGAGTCAATAACTCAAAGTAGCCAGTAATATTTGATTTTTTGATGCGTCCTTTGACTGATTTTTCGGCCGATCTTTAGAGCTAAGAAGTATTCTCATATATGCGAGGGGGGGGAAGGGGTGCGCATATGTGGCTACCTTGGAGGGGAGGGTCGAACGTAGCCACACGTTAGCAAAATCAAGTTGACAAAATAAAATCTAATTTCCCTTATAATATATAACAAACACCCTGAACCAAGGCTTAAAGTTCCCAAATTTATTATATATTATTTTAAAAAAATTTAAAATTTTATTAGCATTTTTAACTTCTTCCCATCATAATAGCTACGTTTCCTTTTTATACTCTTTATAATTTTTTAGCCCTTCCATCCAACACTAGTTAAAGGATTACCTCAATAAATACTTGAGAGGAACACAAGAGGAGGAAGCTCGAAGGGTCTCAAAGGGAAGACTTTCCAAAATGCGATTTAATTAAAGAAATAAATTAAATTCCACATTGCTATACAATACTTTACCATTAATTGCATTTACTGGAGCTACTCTAGCACTTTGTGACGGCTTGATTACTATTTCATCTTGATTTTTTTCTCTTCTTCCTAATTATTTATTTATTTACTTTCAATTTCATTAAAAAAAAAAAAGAAAGGAGATTTGCGTGTTTAAAATTATTCTTTTTGCTGTTGTTTTATTTCAATTTAATTTTATTAATTCCAATTGCTGAAAAAATTTTTTAATTGAGATATTAAAAAGTAAATGAATTATTTCTCTAATCTCTCCTCATCTTATCACATAAAGATATCTAAATGTATATTCTAAATATTATTAAGATATCATCATCCCATTTTAGTCATTATTTAAGGTAGATTTTCTATACTGTTTGTTTTGTCGTCTATTTATTATTTAATTAATAATAAATTACCCGCAGTGGTGTATTCAGAAGAATGAAATTAAATAAAATCCCCAAAATTGTTGATTCAATTCTCTCCAAAATTTAATAGAGCGAAATATTCCTGACCGGGCCGGAAACATAAACAAAACAAAGTGCGACATATATTTATAAAAAAATTTTCATCTTTTCTTTCATGAATCTTGAAACGTAAAAATTTGTTGAAATCCAGGGAGGAAGGGTCCAATGTGACATCTTCACCATCAGTATTTAAATAGAATTATTACTTCTCAAGAATTATAAATTTTCTTTGTTATTTTATCAATTTATATATATATATAATAATGGATTTATTAGAGCAGAACGAACATTTTGAGGGACACATTGGAGTAGAAAGTTATAATATGATAGATGAAATAAAAAAGTCGATTGTAACCGCAATAAAAGTTTTTTTTTTTTGAAAAAGTTTAATGTAATTACAATCCATATTTCTAACAAAAAATAATCCATTTTCATCCATGACACACTTTCATTCATCGCGTTGTTCTCTGTTAATTCTAAAGTCACTAAATTTATGTATTTCATTGTAAATGAAGAGAAGCGGCCACCAACGGAGGAGAGGGAGCTTCGCTTTGAGTTCGTCGGCCATGTTCGCAAAATTTTGTCTATTTTTAAAGAATTACCAAAAGTCTCTTGACATCTGGAGTGCTATTCCCCCAACTCCTTACATGGAAATTTGCTTGACTGGAATTTTGTCATATCTACAAAATATAAAATTTTATTCAAAATATCTCGCTCTTTAAATGAAACTTGAGGAGAAAATATTTCTTCTCTTTTCTTAACGAATTTCTATAATCTATGATCCACATTTGACTAAATGATTACTCCTACGATTATCTAAAAAAAATTTTCAGCTACTCTCTCGTCTCCTTGATCCTTAATTTGACTTAACATCTTAATACATAAACATATAATAATTCTTAAAAATTCGTCAGATGTTCCAAGGATATAAGTCGAGAACCCTGTCCATTGAAGGCAGACAAAATGCTCTTGTTCTTCATCTCTTAGGGATCTCTGGCTTCCTTCCCGTCCTGAGAAATAAAATTTTATTTAAAATAATTTGTTTAAATAAATATGGTCGGACAATGGTTAGTTAATCTTGTATATCTAGTCTATATGGCCTCCGATCACGAAAGACGAGAAAATTTTTCAGTTTTTAATTTATGTATACATAACCGGATTCCAAGAACAAATAAAATAATATTTTAATTATTTTTAATAATTAATGTTTTAATTTTTCAAAGTCATGAAGTTTATTTAATAAATATTAATATATGTTAATTCTTTTGAAGGTGCCCAAGAAACATTAATAATTATATTAATAAATAACAATTAATTAAAGAGTGTGTGCTCCCTATATATAGAGCCTACACTTCATAATTCATGGCAGTTATTGTATTGTCTTCTAGTAACTGGTTATGACTTGTCCACTCACAATTTAGAGAGGCGTTTTATTTATTGACATCTGCCAGTTTCCGTTATAATCTTCTGGATGATGGAATAATAAAGAAATATTATTATCACTGCTTATTATTGTGGTTAATTGCTGAGGTTGGGGGTCGGCAATCACCTGATTTAGTTCAACTCGATATTAATAAAATTGAATGTCTAGCCTAGTCAAGTTCCCAAACTTTTGAAGTTCTTGCTGGCGATAGAATCCCAGAACTTATTATACCGCCCCCAACTTATTAGGGATTTTCAAAAGTTAGAATATCATTCTTATAATATTGATATGAATTAAGTAATTTAGACTTTCACGATTATTGTTATTAATATTATAAAATTATATATTAGATTATATTATAATATATTATATATTATATATATAATAATATTAAATAATAGTCATTTTTTTTGGCATTAATCGTGGTTTATTTTATTATAGTAATTATTAATTCAAAAAATATTAATATACAATAACAATTATTGTCAAAAATGTCTTTTATCTATAATTTGAAATGAATTAAATTTAAATATTCAATACAATTTTTACTCAAACCTTCAATTTTCTTTCTAATAAAAATGAAATTTTTTTGTCAACAAATTAAAAAAAAAAAAAAAAGCTATTGGAATATTTCGCGTAAAATTCAGTTCCTAGGAGAAGAGATAGAGGTCTCGCTTCACTTTCCAAAGGTCAGTGGTTCGCTTTGCGACAAAAATGTATTTAAATTATATTGGATACCAATTGATTTAAATAAATAAAGTGTAAAGACTTAAAAAAACAATTCCGTACCGGCGCACACTTTCCTGGTATAAGCGGATTTTAATGAGAGTTTGATTAAAACATCATTTCTAAAATATAGGCTAAAAATAATATTGAAATATAAATAAAATAAAATGAGTTGGAATCATCATTCACAATATTATTGAAATAATTTGTAATCTTCCTCTCCACTCCCACCAAAGAACTATCACAAGCGAAATATTTTTGAAAGGGTGCAAAACTGACCCAAACAAAAAAAAAAATGAACACCAACTAATAATTAGCCTTTATTGTTGAAACTTGGTGGGCACAACAATCAGGATAATATTATTCAAAGTATTAACTCTTTGCTGGAAATGTCTGTCACCTTTTTAATATAATACAAGTAAAAAAAAAATGTCACATATTAATAATACCTTTTTAATCAAGATAAAAAAAAAGAAAAAAATTTTGATTACTTTAAATTGAATTATAACAAACAACCTTGATGAAGACTTTTCGTTACTCACTTTTATTGTCCGTTTGTGACCACAAAATGACAAATGTCGTTTTGGTTGTTGACGATTGTCACCAGAGGGAGAGGAGATTCGCTTTCAGCACACACTCACACACATGCACACGCACACCCACACACACAGAAATTCACTTTAGGCCAGCCAGCGCACCGACCGCATGACATTCAGGCACCACCCGATGCTCGCCCCTCAAAAGCAAAGTCCAACTGCCGTCGTCCTTCTTCTGTTCCACACCACAACAACAACAACATCATGACAATAATTGTCCTATGTTTATCTTGTTGTTTTTTCTTTCCCCCCTCTTCTTCTTTCTTAATGTCCGTCAGTCTGTCTTATTTTGGTCAAGTGGAAAAGAGTCAATTTAAAAAAAAAATATATAATAACACTCAAATCGCATAATGAGTGTTATTTAAGTTAATTCATAACAATAATAATAATGTGGTCTGGGATAAAAAAAACGAAGGGATTTTTAGAGATATTATAATAATGATAGTCGAATTAATGTTCGTCTCTTAATCTCTTTTAATTTAGGTCATAAGAGTAGTAAAAGTGTGTGCAAGTTTAATGAGCCAATGAATGAATGAATGAATGAATGCATGATGACGTTGCATCATAAAATTATTTATTGAAAGTAAAAAAAAAATTGTAAAAGTTACTTTAAAAATTTTTAATTTATTGTATCATACATCCGTAATTGTGAACTCGGATCACTAGAGATTGACGCAGAACACCAAGCACTTATCAAAATCGTTTAAATACGTATTATATAGGTCGCTCGTATTTGTTGATTAATCCCATGTGGAAGTATGTTTTATTAGTAGATTTTATTGATATCAATTCTATAGCCTATTTGATATTTACGCGGAACACTTGAAATGAATTCTCCCGAATGCCCCGCAGAACACGGTTTGAGGAAATGTTTTTTTAGATATAATCTTTCATAATGATATCATAATAACATATGAAATGTCAGTGACGGTGTTAATAAAAATTATTTGCCAAGAAAAAAATCAAAATAAGCTGTACATGTAGTTTCCTCCAAGAATATCCAACAAATAGCTAAATTTTGGTTATTCTTGAAGGAATTAACTTATTACTAACAAAAGATCTTGGAAATAAAGTTTTAGAATGTAGTTCAAAAGATCTAGTGGATTTCCTTCAATAAATAAATATATCCAATATTTATTTTGGGTATTTTAATTTTTCATATCGTTATATAATATTTCTTCTCTAAAGGTTTTTTATTTGGAATTACATATTTTTTATTTTTTTGTACTGAAACTTTTTACATGTTTTTCAGGATTTAAAAATGTATGCTTGATCTGAATAGATTTTCTATACAAGTGATTTTACTTGAAATTTTCAAGAAGAAAAAAGAGAAGAATAATTTCATGCACGAGAGAAAGTTAAAGACCAAGCCCAATATATTTCCACGAATTGAGATCTTTGAGTTCAAAAAATTCTCGTCCCTATTTATTATATAAAAACAACAAGCGATTTTTTTTCGATTATCTCTTTGACTGGGTCGATTGTTCTCGAGTATCGGTTATAGGAAAGTAGTAAGTCTTTCTAGTCTTTTTGTTGATCATGTTTACATTACTTTATTTTTAGGTCTATTAATTCAGCATTTCTTAATAAATGTGATTAGGAGTATACAGTTGGATGGGAATGCATATGCATTAATCATTTTCTCAATCAGGGGCTCACTTCTATGGAGTTACTCGACCTAAGACTGGAACTTCTTCTACTCCCTAAATACTAGTTTTACTCTCTCCCTCATTAAAGACTGACTTGGTTCTCTTTTCATTTGCTTATAACATTTTGAAAAGACAATGCAAGAAATGAAGGAGGAAATGATGTCCGCAAAGTAGAAAACATTACTTTAGGATTTTCAAAAACAAAGTCTACACTCAGGCAACTCTACGAGGAGAGGGAGCTGCTGTGTTTCCCGTCCTATAGAAGGGACGTAAAGAACAATTCCCTTTCAATGATTCAGGAAGTTGCTGGGACTCCAACTAGGACATCCTCCCTAGTAGAGATAAGGGTGGGTGATGGTGGAATTAGATATAGGAGTAGTTAACTAGTTAGAAATGAATATAAATGAAGTTAGAGAGAGAAAAACAATAACTTCTAAGGCGGGTTGAGTTTGAGGTGTGTGTTTCCTCCTGTAAATAAAAGGCGATCCCTGTAGGTGGGCTTTTACGGTCTAAAATGAAAAAGTTAACACTAAATAAAAATTCGAAATATCCATATCTAGTTTATAAATATTTATATCACCAAAAAAATTTTAAATTATTAAAATCAGGCATTTACTATTTATGTTTTAACAAAATATGATAAAGTTATTTGACCGCCACATCATCACAAGAGTCAATGGACCATTTATATCTTTGAATGAATGAATAAATTTAATCCCCACTCAGATTCATTTGCATGATTGGCAGCTCATCTTCATTTTGATGCTTATCGCCTGAAAAAGAGCTACTGTTTGTTCCGAATGATAATTACCCCCCAACAACAGCAACAAAGATTCTAGTAATTAGATGGCCAACCTGTACTTAAATTAAACTCTATGGTCCCTCTCACTAATAATTAGTAAGAGAGAGTGAGTGAGATGATATTATTATTAAAAAAGAGGGGACGGGGATATTATTAATATCACTTGCGCATTGCACTCTGCATTTAGCAAATTAATATTATTATTATTTAAATTCATTGCCGTTTCTCCACTCCACTCCCTCTCTGTTATTATCTTAATGTTTACATCGATTTGGACTGATTCTATGTTAATTATACTCTCTTAAATATCGTAAAAAATGCATTTATGTTACGGTTAACTTCGAAAGGCATTTAATAAACTATTAGATAAATTTCGGGAATTTCCTTGGGTTCCATTTGACGCTTATGTTAATAAAAGACACCAATCTAAAAACAATTAATTATTGCTCACCTTCGAGACCCACGGCTCTTCTCTCAGCCCAATCATCAAGCTCTCTAAATAAGACAATCATTTCTTATAAACTCCAAAATCAACTTGAGATTTATATCATGTTTACTTTTATTATGTTAATCTTTGATTGATTAGTAGCCAGTTGCTGTTGGCAATAGCCAGATTGCAGCAAACGAAAAAAAGCCGAACGTATAATTTTGATTATATGGAAACCCGAAGCGAGCCGAAAATGCCCGAAATGAAGAAGCGTTGTAGCCCATATCTCAGAACAGCTTTCGGATATTTTCGGATGGATTCCGGTTTCCTTGTTCAAGTAAATCAGACATGTGTCAACCTAACAAAAAACACAAATTTACGACCTATAGTACAAAGAAAATTAATCGTTGGATATAGTTTAACCTATGTGGTTTATTTTGAGTTGCTTAATAGAATTAAACATAAATTAAATTAAAAATTATTATTATATTATAAAATTTGAGTCTAGCCATTTTATGAATTCCAGAAATCCCATTCCAAAACTGTGAAGAGCAAAATATGCTCCCTATTTTTTTTCTAGAAGAGAAGAGAAAGACCACGTACTTGTGTCTTTCCGTCTCTCTTCGCTGAAATTCCGAAAGCAGCTGTACTATGAATTTTATTTAACTCGTGAGTTCTTAAGATTATTTATTCTATATACATACCTCAATCATAAAATTTTTTCTATGTTTATCTCATAAAGATTAAATTAAAAAGAATTTATCTTCAAATCATTTTTTGTGTATATTATTATTATTAAATCTTTTTTAGCGGAAATAGTAAATTATGTTAAAGAGTTGTTTTAAAAAATATAAAATTCGATTAAAAGGGTTGTTATAATATTTTCCTCTTCTTTTATTCAATCTAATTATTATCTTTAAAAAAAAATCCATTTTTAATTTTTTCGAAATTGGCGACAAAACGCTTGGCTCTACTATATCAGAATATAATAATTCTCATTTTCATAATTTTAACATTAATGTTCCTTCCCTCTCGATTGTAATTTTGTGACTTCCGAAAGAAAGAAGAAATTATGCGATAGACAGAAATGGGTTTTCAAAAACAAAAAAAAAAAAAAAACCAAAAGGATTTTCATATTTTCACCATTAAAGAGAGAAAGAGAGAGACCTTTTATGATGATGATGATGGTCAAAAAAAATAGAGAGCGATGAGGTGGCGCGCTTTTGCCCCTTTTTAAATAAAGTAGCTCTGTCATCAAATATAATTTCTTTAAATTTTTCCCAATAAATATAAAATTATAGGCCTTGACCCTCTTTTTCTCTCTCTCCCTTAATGTATTTAGATTGAAGAGTGAGCGCACATTTATTTTTTTATAAATATTAACTATTGCATCCCCACATAAAGTCCAAAGGATCTCCATCACCTGGGCCTCTCTTCAAATGAAGGTATATTTTTTTACAAACATCGATTTTTTTTTGACGAATAATCTTTTTTGATTATTTAACTCCCGTCCATTTCTCCATTCTTAAAATAGGCATCCTTCCACCCGGATGTTTATTTCGGCTTCTAATCTAAGATGAAGATGTCTGTTTTTAATTTTTTTCTATTAATAGACAATTTATATTAAATTGAAATAGAAAAAAATAAATTTATTTACTTAGAGACACAAGTCCTCAGCGGCTAGGTCCAATCAAACACAAATACAAATTTACAAAACAACAAACAATAAACAAAACTAATACAAAAATATGAAAAAAAAAAATAGAAATATACACTGTTTAACAAATAACATGGTCATACCTCCATCTAAAGAAAAAGATAATAACAAGATTAAACATTGCGTGCAATATCACGTGACCAGGGGTAAGCGACGCATTAGCCATCCCGACATTCGCCTTAAGGAAAACCTTAACAAGGATAGTATAACTTCATTCTACCTCAGCTAATCTCTGTGCTTGAGAACTAAATAAAATTTTCACACAACTCTAGTATTTTAGGACATGACAAAATTTATAATTTCTATAAGCCTTTTGTCAAATTATATTTCTTTGCCATTTAAATAGTAACAATAATATGGTATTTTAATATATGGCGAAAAATGAATTTCCGTCAAGACTTGCAGTTCTTTTATCTCTGCCTTCCCATTGTGTGTGGGCCCTTTTACTCTCTCTCTCTTTACCATGAGTTATTTACTACAGGATTAAAGCGGGCTAGCAAACATATTTCCCGTCTAGAGTGATAAAATTGTTTTAAAATAATTGAATGCGTACCAATTATTTGAAATAAATATGGATGAATAATGTTTATCGCAAAATTAATTAATTCTTTTATGTTCTTCATGAGGTTTTCAGAAATATCAATTATACGTAACATTTTTGCAATTTTTTTTTTTAAATTTTAATTCAGAAAGACTGATAAAGTTTTATATAGTAGTATTAGTATTATATTCAATAGAAAAGTAGATATCTGATTTCTAACTATTATTCTTACTATTGAAAATTTATAGGATCAAAAAAACTTTCTTTAGAGATAGATACGAAAATGAAATAATTTTAGAACATAATTTTTATGCTCTTTTTCCTAATTGTTCTTTTTGAAATTTTTAATCTTTCCATAAATTATTTAATTTAACTAAATAAAAGAAAATTATTAAACAGGAGCAAGGGAGGGGCCATAGGCGGAGACATTCCCTCAATCTAGAGGTCCTTTGACCCTTTTTAGCAGGAATTGTTTTTATTTTTTTATTTTTTTCTAGAAAAACTATTTCGTTCATTATTTAATATTTAAATTTTTGTCTTTTTATTGATATTAAAAGAAATTATTTAAAAATGTAATTCAAAGCTTTTTTGCATTTTTAAAAAATATTATTTACAGCTCTTATTTGAATTTTTTTATACCATTTTTCTAATTACAAATATTGCATATTATAAGGGACTTAAAATATTTTCTGTTTTTTCTTTTCTTACAAAGAATAAGCGATGATGTGTGGGCGGATCATCGCAGCCGTTGTTTAGCCAATCGCGTTAGAGCACATAACATCCGGTCTGCTTTGTGTGGGTGGAAATGGATTTCAAAGGGAAATATTGATAAATATTTTTCGATAAAGAAGGCCTTGTGTTTATGCTAAATATCATCGTTGGAGGATCATCATCATCTTTTTATGGCCTTGTTTATTATTAGGATGAAAAGAGAAGTGAAACAAAAAAAAAATTTTTTCCTATGGATAAAACAAAATTATACCGCCGCCGTGTTTTTAAGGGGAATTGGATTTCCTCCAGGTTCACTTGCTTGCTTATCAACGAGTTTATCTCCCTCTCTCTCTTTTTATTTAACACGCACATGAAACTAAGAAAAAAATATATTATTAAAAAAAAAAAGATGGTTAAAAGGATATAATAAATGAATAGAATATTTTATACATTTTAATTAGCAGGGGCGATAGGCGCAGGAAAAAGGGTATCAAGGTACCTCCCAAAATTTGACGGAGAAATGAATAATCCCATTTGTATTAATTGTTCTTCCACTCTTCAAATATTCAGAGACGCCTTTTATACTAAAAAATTTCCTTCTTAAAAAAAATTATTTATTTTAAATTAAAAGGCAGGACCATAATGTCATTATTTTGTTCCAAAGTGTCCAACTTCTCCAATCAAAAAGGGACTTAAAAGGAAAGTTTTTCGTAGGGCTAGGTGTCTCTGGATATACCGCCTTCCTCCCTAAAAAGGAATGTTCCCAATTAGGAAAGAATTTTTTTCATGGGTTCACCAGGTTTTTTTCCTGAAAAATTTTGACTTTTTTTATTACAATTTTACTTTTACAATTTTCTTTGTTCGAAATTTCATTCATTTAATTTTGCAAAAAAAGAAAAGAAAAAGTAAAAAGATGGCTGCTTCAAAAAGAAGCGTTCAGCAATTCTAGCTGATTTGGAAATTTTATAAAAGTTTTTCTTGAAAAACTAAATAAATTTTTTGCAATTGATCCTTGAGTTAAACATCACTAAAGGGGCCGTTTTTGGCGTCCACCATTCACATCTTTTTCGAAAAAATATTTTATTTTATTAAGTAGCAGGCATCAAAGCGTTTTGTTAGTTTTTTGACAAAAAAAAAAAAAAAACCCGCTGAGCTTTAAGTATATAAAAGCTTCCAGAATATCAATTATTCTTTAAATATATTTCAATTATGTAAGAAATATTTATTAATTTCAATTTATCGCCGTTTAAAAAAGGAATTTATGAAATGGATCTTAGAGATGTATTCTTATGTTGCCAATTTTACGAGAGTAAACAGGATGAATGTATTAATACTCCTGGACGGACTCTCAGGCAGGATGTGGGTGGGGTAGCAGTCGAAGCGACCCGGATGGCCGAGTCCAGTCCAGGGCTCCACGCGCTTCACGTTATGCAGTTCGTATTTATATGATTTTTTTTAATGAAATCAATAGTTTATGAATCAATTTATTTATGTCTTATGTATTTTTCATGATCTTTTATATTTAATCAAATCATTTGGTTCATTTATCCCAGGCTGGCTGGGTTTGCTAATTGAAAATGAAAAATGATAAAGGACATCTTTGTTTCATTCAAGGCTCGGGAAGGTCCAAAATATCCTCTTTTCAGGTTGTTGGCATTCCCTGCTAATCCAAGTCAAAATATTTGCAAATAAAATGGAAAGGATGCGTAGGCAGTAATTATATTTCTCTACGCTTATTCTTCAGCCAGCACTAATAGCTTTGGCGAACATAAACGAATTTTTCTTTCTATCATATTTTATTCTTGATCAAAATTCAAGATATCTCTAATTAACATCGGAAAGTGTAATAATAATATTTCTTTCTCGTATGTAAATTGAGTAAAAGGAATCAATTAGCTCTCAAAATAAATTCAATAATATATGGATATTTCAGGTCCTCCTATGCTTCTATCACAATTTACCGTTAGAATAAAAATACAAACAAAGAAATAAAAATAAAAATATTTACTCAAAATTGAGATCTAGATAAAAAAAAAAAGAGTCAATTTATTCAGGTAATGATAATAATTATGTTTAAAAATGATAGACATCTTGTAATTTCAAATGAAAAGGCTCCGTTTGCCACAACATAAGTTTAAGAAATAAAAAAATAATAAAAGAAAAGCATATAAATTTATAAAACCAATCGATTTGATTATCTCCAGAAAAAAATATTTATTTCTCTCTCATTTAGTAAATAATAGGTGAAGAAAAATTAATTTAGAAAATAGAAATAGACATGGCTAACAAAAAAATTACATTCTTACTTTCTCTTACCTATACGTTTATGAAATATATAGTAAAAGAAAGAGTGTGAATGCAAATTATTGTATTGTCTCCATTACAACAATTCTTGTTGTTGCTATCATCGCCCATCACATGAATTATAGCCCTTCCTTACTCCTTGAAATTTTCAAAAAAAAAAAAAAATGATATATAAATAATATAAAGTAATGAGATTTAAAAAAAAATTTAAAAGATGTTTAGGCGTATTTTATTTGAATTTTGTGAATGCGATATATCTCTGGCATAAAATATTTTTTGTTAAATAGGTGACGCAATAGTTGACAATTTAAGAAAGATTTAAAAAAAAAGCCAAAAATACATCCATGAAGTTGGAATAAATTTAGGGCTCTTAAAGTCTCTCTTCACTCAATACCAATAGCACTTTCTTAAAAATGTAGACGTTAAATATTTTTTTTAATTTTTAAAATTGTTTAAAGCTGCCAATCACAAGAACAAGGTGACCCAACCGTTGATTATTTAAAAAAATTAACTTAAATGGTGCTTTTTAAAAAAGCATTCTAATTTGAAATGTTTTAAAAGAGACGAGACTAAAAACAGGCACTTTTAGCCATTGCTAGTCATATCCTCTGCGCAGCTCTACAACCCAATCGAGTATACAAGTCAGGACATGTTGATGTTGTCTTTTCATTAATTGAATTTTTTAAAAAGTCAAAGAGATTAAATTAAATTTCAAAGAATTTCTCTCTATGATGACGTATGCATATTATCTTAGACCCAAATTTTTTTTTCGAATAATTCGTTTCCTGTTCCAGGACTGAAGGCAAACCTCTTAATTATTGCCACCGAATTTCAAAATATATGGCACAGCGTATGCTGAGAGAAAATCATAGTGCGTGATAAATGCTGGGGGGCTTTTTTACCACCTTCTGATTCGCTTCAAATTTCCTTAGACACTCCTAGCGCTATAAAGATGTTTAGTTTTATTCTTTTCCAACGAGTGGTTCTAGAGGCCAAAATAAAAGCTACACGCACATTGGTTCATTAATTTATTTTTTGAGTTTTTTTGAGTTAAAACGTAAAGAAATTTAAACAATTTGTGGGAAGGGCGGTTAAATTTTTTATGATTATTTCCCTTACTATTATTACATTAAAATATAATATAATAGTGCGGGAAAATAAAATTTGGTATCAGATGTTCATAGCTTAAGAATGAAAATCGAAATATAAGCGTCTTCTAGAGTCCCTACTTTTTAAAAGGTGGATTGTTCTACAAATGGAGTACATTGTAGAAGATTTCTATTCCGTAAGTGTACTTTTCTACTTTGGCTTAATAGCATTTCGTCAAGTTTTACAACTTTAAGAAATTATTTAAAAACTATGTGCCCCTAGACAACTCCCTATTTTAGACTATTAATGTAATCAACCTTTCTTTTTTATAAACTAAGCTCTCCCCTTCGTTAAAATTAATCATCAAGGCCTTTCGCAAGATAAAAAAATATATGCACTAACTTCTTTTTGTAGTTCCAAAAAGAAAATCTACACTTCATTTCTAGAACATTGCTAATTCACATTCATAGCTGAATAATATGCCGAAATTTTTTAATCAGAGTTGACATAATTTTTTTATTTCTGTATCAAAGAATAAACTTAAATCATCATTAATATTCTTATTTTCGGAGGAAAAGGTTTGTTGTCAATTATTGGGTCACTCCCCCCCCCCCTTTTTTTTTTTATTTAATTCTATACTGAAATTTGTTGTTTTCCTATTTTAGTTAGCCTGTCCGATTTTGATGGAGGAAGAGAGAGAGAGAAGAAATCGAGGGAGGAGGGAGGAGCGCGTCTTCCATACTTGAATCGAACCGAAGGTATGTCTATGTATTTGTAATCTATGTATATATGAATATATTGTATATGTGTGTGTGTGTTCAGTGACTCGCATGGCGAGTTGAGTTGAGGGGCGCCGCCCAACATAAAGTGTATATACTTCTACTACTACCACTAC
>JAAAKE020110096.1:0-16866 GCA_010014785.2 Anisolabis maritima
TATTAATTGGTAGCCAATATAATAGAAATAAATTTTTGTCGCTCAGGACGGGAAGCGAACCACTGACCTTTGGTTTGCGAGGCGAAAGCTCTACCTCTGCACCAAGGGACAGGGTCATTTTTTTTATTGATATTAATACATTTTTTTAACAATCGGATCATAACTCCTAAGAGGCTCTAACTGTCTCAGAGAAGAAATTATGAATAAATAAAATAAAAACAAATAATAAATTTAAATGTATTTATTGTTTTTAAATTCAAAGCAAATCTTGTCTGGCTCCTTCATTTACTCTAAGCAGCTATCCCAATAGCAATATTTGAATAATTTATTATAGCACTCCAAACTTTACTAATCGTATCTTTTTCCAAGCATTGATTCTTTTATGTATTATTAAGATTATTTATTTATTCATAATCACATTTATACATAAAATAAAGAGATCCCGCTGGATTAGTATAAAACTTACGAAGAGCTGCTTTTATTAATAAATAAAATGCCCTATTCAAAAGGGAGTATTGTTAAAATAGCGGAGAGCAAATTTTCGCCTTGATGATTTTTTTAAAAGCCCTTTTGACCTTTTATTGAAGATAAAATATTATCTCTTTTGTTTAAGCTTGGCACCTACATTTTTTTCTTTTTGCTCTTGCCTGTCATAACTCAAACAAAATTTCAAAATTAACCATTAATTATTTATTAGACAATTTAATAAACCAAAAATAGAAATATCACGGTGACAGTTCTAAAAAAACAATAGGAAAGCAGACGAGTAAATATAATTTATGGTCGATTTTAATTGCTTCGTAATTTATATTTGTTGCATTATTATATAATTAAAATAAAATCTTAAACAAAACAATAGATTTTTTTTTAATCATTTCTTTTTTTTTTTTAAGTCATTTTCGGCTCCTGGGTCCATTGTGACTTTTAAGGGAAAATTAGTATAGATGGCTTCCGGCGGGCGTTCAACAGCCTTGTCCTCGGGGCCACCCATCCGAGGTTCAGTGCTGCTTGGCCTTGCTTGTCAACAAACATCTAAGTGGCTGTTATTCTCTCAGATCAGGCCCGCCGGCTTCTATATTTTCGTAAGAAATTTTTTTATTTCATTGACTGAACAAAAGATTTTAAGAAAATTTGCATTTATTAATCGAGTAATCTTTATTCGATTAAAAAAAGTACAACTTATGAATATTAAATATATTTATTAAAGGGAATAAATTTAAAAAAAATGCAATTTATATATTTTATAATAGTATAATAGCACCTTGGAGGCAATAAATCGGTAATAAATTAAGTATTCTATAAATAAAATTGAAGATTGAATTTGTTTGATTATACAAAAAGTTTATTTATCGGAATATATTATAATATATTTTCCGACCGGTAGAAATGAAGAAAATATTGTAATGATTTCAAGTGATATTTTGAAGAATGAATATACTCTCTAAAATATAGAAGAAGTCCTGACTTTTGGTGCAGAGGTAGAGGTCTCGCCTCACGTTCCAAAGGTCAGTGGTTCGCTTCCCGTCCTGGGCGATAAAAATTCATTTATATTATATTGGCTACCAAGTAATATAAATAAATAAGGATGGAGTCTAAATGGCTTCAGATCCCGAAAAAGACAAAAATACAGTAGAAACAAGAATATCCTGATGCGAGAAGCCTAGGCTATTTATTTATAGGAATATAGTTCCGAATAGCTAAGAGGAAGAAAGTATCAAACAGTGAGATATTGATGCTCGAATTATAGATATTAAAAGGATTTTTTAAAGTTTATAAATTTAAAAAAATGTAATTTATGTTTCATACCATTTAAGTTTTTTTTTTTATTTAATTTTATTTGTATTTGATTATTCTGACAACCCCTATTCTCAATTATTTCGGATAATCGACTTTCTACCGAATAATTCTTTACAGTGATGTCAGTGTGTGTATCTATGCAAATTTTGGATTGTGGACTTTCTCGAACTCCCACTTAATCAATTAAGTTCAAAAAGTATATTTAAAATATTTTATTTATTATTAACTACTGGTTCATATTATTATTTTTCTGCTTTTCTTAAAAATTTTATTGATTGTTGTTTAAATTAAAAAGTTTTAAAACCTTTATTAAAATAATTTCTTTATAAATACTTTAGGGTTTGGCCAAAATTGGAAAAAAATTCTGATTCTTTAGTGAATTTAAATCGGTCGATTTTAGGCTTTACACATCAGTTTTTTAAATCTGAGTTTTTTTTTTTTTAGCATCTGAGACTATTCAGATTCCGTCAATATTTATTTAAATTAATTGATAATTCACTTGTTTAACCATACCCACTCCTATAGTGATTAATTATGGTATAATACAATTTTATATAATTATATAATGTATTATAGAAAAAAAGAACGCGCCGCAACTAGGCAACTCACTCACTTGATAAAGGAAACGCAACGCAACCTGCTCCTCACCCACGCATGGTTGGTCCCACTATTCACTGCTGTAGGGGTTTCCACTAAAACGGCAAACATTTTGGAAAAGCTTTTGTTTTGTATTTTAATTGAATCCTTTTTTTTTTTTATGGAAATAAAAATAAAAATTTAATATCATTTAAATGACAATTAATGGAAAAAGTTTCTGAATTTTAGTGAAATAATTATATAATCTAGAAGTAAAATTTACTATGAATTTTAATTGAGAAATTCAACAAGATTCAACCAGCAAATGCTGTATTTTATTCAACTACCGCTTTTATGTCACAGAGAATTATTTATATATAAATATATGAGAAATATATATAATATATGACCAATGTATAAAAATTCATATCCGTGAGAAATAGTTCGTTTTTGATACCCAACCCAAATGACTCACTGATTTTTGATTGCTCTAGGGCTATAAATTAACAAATGCGCATGCGTGGTCTATTCTAGAGGAGATCTGGAGCAATTCCTCCATTAGAAAATTGGTTAAAAAAAGAAATAAATTCTCTAACCCATAGGAAAACACACAAATAAAATTCAAATCAAAACCAAAAATTATGAAAGAAAAAAAAAAACTGAAAAAGTAATTATCTCAAATATAGTATTTTTGGTCAATGTTACCTGAAACTTAATAAAATATGAAATTTATTCAAGAAATTTTAAATTTAAATAAGAATACTAAGAAAAAAAAGCTGTGAAAACTACAGCTCTTTGATTACGGTGGTCATTTGTAGTTGAAAATCAAAGTTACATACTTTTCGAATCAAAAAAAAAGTTTTTTCATATATGTTAGCAAATATTTCGTAAATTGAAATTTGTTTTACAAGAGTGGGAATAATGCATTATTGAGATTAACAAAAGGTTAATTATACGGGCATAAAAGCCCTCATATGAAACGAATTTTTGAATATATTTCTGTTCTTTTTATATATCAACACATGTATTTGCTTTTTGGAGTTCAACGCCCACAATTATCTCTAATTGATTTATAACAAATACAATCCTTGAATAACTACATTAATGCATAAATCTTTGTTAGTCTAAATAAGGTAAATTTGACAATTAAGAGGCTCTGATTAAGATTCTTCATTTTTACATTTAAGAGTATATTGACTACTATCAATAACTTTACAAGTCAAGAGATGTGGGTTCGAATCCCTGACCGATAAAAATTTATTTATATTATATTGGCTACCAATCAACTTAAATAAATAAGCACGGAGTCAAAATGGCTTAAATTTAAAAAAAAAATTGAGAGTCCGAATGAGAAATTTTTATAAATTATATTCTAAATCAGGGTTGTTCATTCGCTTTATAGATGATATTTTTGATGATTGCCCCAGTTCTATGGATCAGAGGAAGAGGTCTCATTTCACATTCCAAGTCAGTGATTTGCTTCTCTCTCGAAGCGATAAAATTTGAAATTTAAATTATATTAACTAACAATTGATTTTATTTTTAGTTTTTTCTGGCATCTGAGACTATTTGGATTTCGTCCTTATTTATTAAAATTAATTAGTTGCCAATGCAATTTATTTAAATGGACATAGACTAAAGAGCTTCAGATGCCTAAGAATATTATTATTCTTATGCAAAATACAGTAGCTTATATCTTTTCTCATTAAAGTCTACAAATAGGCCAATTATAAATTAATAATTTCCTATAAAAATTATTTCCCATGTCCAAGTGGCTTCCAAACAATATAATTTAATGATGAGGTGAAGGGGAATTATAACTCATCACTAAAAACAACCATTAATATTCAAACACAATATAATTTATTAAATCTTCGATTTTCTATTTTTCGTCTAAAAAGTTTAGATAGGAACGTCATTTCAGTTTTGGCTTGTGGGGAGGGGTAGGGCAATAAAAATTATAGGGAAAATATAAATATAAAGAATATTTTAATATGACTTGAGGCCAAAAGCAGAGTCAATTGAATGAAAAAAAACGAGGCCTAACTCAAACATGTCTAATTATAAAGTTTATTTTAATAAAATTCTACGTTCAAGGTACTGATTAGAGATTAAAAAAATTAAAAATAGAAAAATAAATGGCTTTCTTTTTTTTTTTCTTCAATGTTAATGAATAATTTAAAAGAAGAATGCTTTAATTTAAAATTAAATTTATTTAATTGATTTATACGAGGGCAAAAAGTGGTGAGTCTTTTTTTTTTAATAAAAGCAAAGCAGATTCCGGGGCCTTATTAAAAAAGATTCTAACTTATTACTAGTGTCTTGAAATCATTGGAAATGTATACTTTAAAATTGCATAGAGGGTTTCAATAAAGAGTCAAGCAGCTATATTCTTTTATTAATAGGACAGAATTAATGTTTCGGTCCTGTATGGGACCATCTTCAGGCCAGTCAATATGTAGATCCTCTTTATCATTTATGGACATTTTATACATTATATATACTTAGATATTAAACAAATAAATAAAATAGGCACAAAAGTATAAAACAATATAAAGCAAAGGACAGAGAATGAATGAATGCATTGTTAATGTCCCTTTGGATGTAGCATGCCCCATTGAGTAATTTTTTGAACTTATTGAGCCTAGTGTCTAAAATTAAAAAATTGTCAATATCAAATGAACATGTTGGGGTTTATTATTTTTAGTAGAATTTAAATGTTGTTATTTTAACACACGCAATTCTCTGTGTATTATTACCTATGTAAACTTTATTGCAAGACTTACATTTTATTTTGTAGATGTAGCAATGTTGGATTGGGTTTTGGGCACGTTATTGATTTGTTTATATTATTATTAAGGAGCGACTCTACTTTATTGTACACTACTACATATGTCAGTGAATAGAATTTGGTTTCTTGGAGTTGCCATGAGGTTATTTGTTTGACGAGAGCTTTTGGTTTTTGGATGGTTAAGATCAATGACAAATTGTTCATCTACGCTGGAAAAAGTGAATATTTTAGGGAGAAAAAAAACAACTAATTTTCGTCAAAGCGATCTTTTAATCGAGCTAAAAAAAAAACTAAAAATTATGCCAATCAATATCTAGATAAAATAGAAAATTTCTTAAAAATAATCAGCGAGTGAGAGTTATATGGGAGCCTCATATTTTTTAGAGGCTGATTGATCGCTTACCCAAATGATTAGTTTAAGTCTCGCTAGTCTAAACCTGCGAAAAATATTTTTTATCACTCTGCAAGTAAAACGAAATTGAAAGGCCCCACTCTAAAACGAGAGATGTTTATAATTTAATTTCAAGACTTTTTTTTTTAATCGAATATAAAAGGAGGATCAAAATTTCTCATATTACTTCTTTCCCTTATTCACATATTTGGGACCAATATTTATATTATCTCTCCCCATTTCTCTCATTGGATGATTTGACTTTCCATTTCCGAAGTAATATTGATATCATAATATATAGACGTTCGGGGCCGGAAGAGGAATGAAGAGGGGGGAATAATGCAACCTATTCAGAATTTATTCAAGAACATTATTGTAATATCAACCGAACCTTTTCTTATATAGAGAAAAAAAAAATCCTCTTTAAATTCTTGAAATATTATTTTTATTTAAAAGAAAAATTCTAAAGAATGTAACGTGGATACGTCTTTAAATTTAGAAATAGTTATGCTAGTGAACGAAAGAATTCGAAAGGAATTGATATAATAATTTTTTAAGCATAGGTAGCCCAACTAAAATGATAGCATTCGATGGCTGAGGAGATAAAAATTCGACAGTGACCTTAAGATTTCTTAATATAACAAGGTCGATGTATAAGCGCCCTTTTTGTTGACCAAGGACGGAAGCTCAATTTTCTAGCACGATTAACCAATTTTAATAAAATAAACATTGGGCAGAATGAAGTTAAGGATGTAGAAGCAATCGCCAGATTAGTAATACAAAATTTGGAATCTCGCGGACTACTAAACACAACCCCCCTCCCCCTCTCCCCATACACAGAATATATAACAGAGGATATAAAAAGTTTTATAATAATGATCATTATATTTTAGTTCAATAGTATATTGAGAAAATATTGGAAATTGAATTGGCTGGCTAATTTATTTACAAAAATAGAAAATGAATAAATGAAATCTAAATTAAGCAAATTGTACATTTTTGATAAGGAAGTAATTAAAAAAGACATTAAAAAATAGCTGAGTTTTAATCTTACAAACCATGATGGTTATTCTGAGTAATTTATTTATGTGGATCAAGTAGTGGTTTGCAATTCATCCTCTTAGATCAAAGGAGCTAATCCGCAAAGGAAGAAGGGCGAGATGTTAGAAGAATCTTGCTAGCCAAACATAATCCTTAAAAGGAAAACGAAACTTTGATATATAAATATATTGCTTAATTGCCCAAATGACCTGAGTATATAGATGTGCTCTAAGCTTTTTCTAAGCGAAAGTAACCGGAAGTAGATCACATGACCAACCATCAACTCAAATTTTTTTCTTTACAAAGGGAGTTAAATGATATGTCATTTTAAAGCTCTTAATGAGCTGAGTTCATAACCTTTACGATAAATACTGACAAAAATTGTTTTGTTTTTGTTATTCATTAGAAAGCAGAATTCTGCAACCCTATTATTTATTAATATTTTAATACAACAATCGAAATATATTTCCTCAAAATAATTATTATTTAACAAAATATATTTGATTGAAATGAAAATAATTTATTGTATTTATTTATTTATTTGAAATTGGAAGAATTTAAGATATTTTTACGTGTTAACATTATGTACATTAAACCATTTAGATAATTTTGTTCTTCCTTTTAACCCTTTGAGTGCCATGTGCTAAAGAAAGAAACAAATGTGTGCAATTGATATTGCAGCAATTACTATTATATCCTAAGAAATGAAAATTGCGATACGTATGTAAAGTGAACTTAAGTGGAAAAGTGGGTATGAGCGTGGCTCCTATAGAGAGAGTTAAAGTACAAAAATACTAAGAGAACTCCAATATCTCTCTATTAAAGTACCCTATTAAAAAAAGGAAATTTAAAAAAATTTGAATGAAAAAGAAGAAATTGCCAGCCCTATTTACGGTGGATCCCAAATTCGATTTATTCCCGGCCCTTGGTGCAGAGGTAGAGGTCTCGTCTCACGTACCAAAGTTTAGTGGTTCGCTTTCCGCAATAAAATTGTATTTATATTATATTGGCTATCAATTAATATATATAAATAAGGAGGATAACACAGCCACAGATGCCGAAAAAAAAGGGAAATTTAGAAAAAAAACTAGCCGTTTTCAGTTAAACAAACTTTAATGCAAATATTATATTTCGAATTGCCACGCAATTAATCTTCAGTGTAGATAAATTTTTTGTGATGACTATTGTTTTATCTAATAATCTGGCGCTGGTGGGAGTAAGCAGGCTTTTTTTTTTATTAAAGTTTGTTGGACTGAAAGCGGCTGGGTTTTGTTTTTCTCTATTTCACGTCATAGTCAACACATCCAGCAACTTTCCAAGTTAACAAAAAAAAGGCTTCAGGGAAGTATAAAGAGTTTCTGAGTTGGATAATACTATATTTTATTACAAAATTCAAAACTCTGAGAATTTTTTCTTTTTTTTTGTAGGGAAAAACCTTTAGAGGCATAAAAACCTTCAAAACCTATAAAAAAATGCATTCCAAGTTTAGGTACCCCTGGTGTAACGTGCACTGTTGTCACACACCAACCCCCATCGCCGGTTTCGGGCTCTCTGGCCCTTTTTTAGGAATGCACTTCACCTCTCTCCCTATCTCCTTTAAAATTTCGTTGAAATTTGCATCAAAATATTTGATTTATGCTAAAATTTAGATGAGAGTTTACCTTTGTACTGATTGTAGTTAATTATGTTAAAAATGAATAATAATGTTGGAGCAAAATCGATTAAAAAAAAAAAAAATTCAAACAAAAGTAATTAAACAAATGAATGAACTATATATAGTACTATATATTACTAGGAAATAGTCAAATAAATAAAAATATTTGTGGCTACATGTGAGAGAGGTTTCAATCGAAATTGGGTACGAACTTTTTGTTTGGTGGCTAACTTTGATTTGGTTTTAGTGAATAATCAATGATCGGACAATAATTTTATCCGGAAATGCCTCAACTACTTTTCAACATAACTAATCCTAAATATTAACAATCTGGGCCGATTGGGGGTCGGTTTCCTTTTGGTCTTTTAGGAATTGTCAATTAAAGAGATGAATTTGAATTTCTTCAAAGCAAATACTAAATATAAATTTGTGTTAGGGGCTGGATTTCCGGAGGCGTCCAGTCGAAAACTAAAAACAAATGATTTCTTGTTGCCGACGTTTCGAACGTCAGGGATCTCAAGTAGATCTATTTACAGTATTTCAGTAAATTTTCTTTTATGTCGACCCAAATTATATTCATATTTGTTTTTAAATAAAAATTTATTAAAGCTATTAAATAATATTGGAATGTGCGGCCCGCCTAAAGATATTTCGAATAATTGAGGTCTGTTTTGAAAAAGGTGGTGGTTTTCAAAACAATGCCCTAAGACAAAATATATGTCAATAAAACAAGATAAATAAGCGAGATGATTGTTTTGATTAGGCATGTTTGGTGCCTTCGGGACTTGAACCAGGTTACATCCACTTTTGCTGCTGTTACAACAAAGCACTCGACCACAAGATGATGTTTTCACTGGGCCGAGGTCTGCTTTGGTCTAACGGGAGCAGCAAAAATGGATGTAACCT
Source organism: Anisolabis maritima (assembly GCA_010014785.2). Classification (NCBI taxonomy): domain Eukaryota; kingdom Metazoa; phylum Arthropoda; class Insecta; order Dermaptera; family Anisolabididae; genus Anisolabis; species Anisolabis maritima. The sequence goes on from JAAAKE020110096.1 coordinate 9,157, forward strand.
GGTTCAAGTCCAGGAGGCACCAAACATGCCCAATCAAAACAATCATCTCGCTTATTTATTTGAAACGATATTTTTTTTTTAAAGTGACCCGCTGTCCAAAAAAGGTTACGACCCTTGTGCTAAATTATCAATCCTTTGAATAACATAATAATTTATTTTATTTAAACTCTCTCTCGCTTGCGCGGTCTATTTTATTTTTTTTTTGTTTTGTTTTTATTTTTATGAACATTGAATATCATTTTAATTGTAACTTTGTAAATGTGACCAACAACTATTTTATTTATTTTTCGGTATCTGAGACTATTTATACTTCGACCTGATGTATTTATATTAATTATGTATTCTTTAATGGAGCTTTTAACTGTATTGTTAATAAATTATCAATCTATCAAACTATCTCTCTTTTTTTCCTTTAACACCTTTAAACCAAAATTCTTTTTATATATGTGAGGAATTAAGTGTAATGGTACGGATTAAAAGTCGTAAAAATAGTAACTACTATTTCGCCGAGTCGTTTGAATTAGGCTTTAAGACTTACGAAGGTGGAGTAAGTAAGGTTGTAGTTTATTCCAAGTGAGGAGCTACGTTAAGTCAACTGCGAAAGTGAAGTGAAGCCGGCGGGCATTAAATTAAAGACACACAGAGAGAGAGAGATCGTGGATCGATCCTCGGAAAGATCCAAAATAGGATGGCGTCGACGGGGTGCAAACAAGCCAAGAGAGCGAGGGAGGGGGAGGGGTGCTTAATTATACCCCTTTCGAGGGACTCTTCCTCTACTCCTGTGGACCACCACCTGTGACAAAGGACCCTCGATTCTACCACGACATGCTATTAAACCCTTTCTCATGTCAAGTATTTTCTCTCCTTTCAACGTTTTTCCAAATTAATTCTATCCTAGAAAAAAAAGTTTCGATAAAAAAAAAAAAACTCGATGAATAAAACATTGGATAAGAGAGAAGAAAAAGTTGCGAAAGAAAAAATTAAAAAATCTGAATCAAGGATCTAAAATTTATGATTGAATATTTTATAATATACGCTTAAGATATTTATATGTCTTTTTAGAGAATTTTTGACAAGTGTCCAAGTTTAAAAATATGATTATAAAAAAAATTAACGTCATTGTATTTTGAATAAGTAAGGAGCCGATATGATTAGGGAAGATTAAAGAAGTGATTTTCGAATTTTAGATTCAGAAATTTAGATTCAAACTCAGCTAGTAGAAAAAAAAATAACTAACCCTCCTTTTATTATTCTGTTAGTAGCCAGAACTTACCCCAAAAAATCCGAAGACCTGTTTTAGCATAACAGAAATGAAATAAGTAGATTAACATAATAGGTTAAATAGTAGCTCTATGTATCAGATAGCAAATTTTTTTCTCCTTGTTATCTTTGGAACTCTTCCAGACATCAGGGATTCCCGCACCTTGCAGAGATTTGCGTTCTTGTTCTATTGATTGTGTCTTAATAAAATTATATGCAACAATTAACTATATACTACTTGAAATGTAATATTAGAATAATGTATTATATGAATGATTTGACTTTTGTTTTTTTAATTTTTAATATCATTTACAGGGTCGCTCAAAAGTCAATTTACCGATACAATTTTGCTACAATATCCAGATTTTCTATTTGCTATTTTAAATTTTTAGATATGAAAGTGTGTAATACATAATATACAGTATATTAATATAATTAAGATGGTTGAAGACACAATTAAAAGATATTATTTCAAATAAACAAAAAACTTGTCAAAATGTTAGTGTGAAGAATTTTACTTGTATTAAAATGGGAAAGATAATGTTGGAATTCTGATGGCAGCCTGGGATGCCGAAACAGAAAGCGCCTGTCAATAAAGAACGAACATTAAAAATTAAACGTCTTTTTAATACTTATGTACTGACATAAAACGTCCAATTCAAGGAACTATGAATGAAGTCACCGTTATTAAATAATCATATATTTCAATATAGTGTATATATGTTATATAGAACAAGGTTCTAGAACATTCCCTGTTTAAATAAATAAAATAAATATATATGTTTAAGTAAATAAAAAGTTTTGGTGATTTGGGACGTATAGAAGAAGTTGCGAAGGTAGCATGCCTTCCATGGTAAAAAAATAAATAAACTAGATCATTTCAGGAAGAGGGGGAGGGGGAAGGGGTAGAGAGCCAGCCTATTTTTTCGTATTTCTCATGAAACCAATAAAATAAAAAAAATTTTTTTTTTTTAATTGAATTATTTTCAAATTTGACATCTCGGCAGAAGAGATCTTGAAAATTCAAATTCAAAGTTCAAATGAGCTCTCGTTAAATAATTCACTTATACGATATCAAGTGTTTTTCTAAAATTAAATTAATGTCCTTAACATTCCAAACGGGTTTCAATTCGTTTTTCCACCAATGAAATTATAATTGATTGAAATTTGTAAGTACGAAGATCGTAATAAGGGAACATAGGCACCAGCAAAGTATGGGCAAAGGGGTGGGGGGAGGGGAGGAAGGAGAGTATGTGACAATTTGCAGTTTCCATTAATCGCAATGATTGCCTGGCTTGTAATGTGATTAATTCATACATTTGCTCAAGGTCCATCAAACAATTCATCATCTACTCATGATAGGCGTTATAAAGGCGCCAATTACCCAATAGAAGGCGCCCTTCACCCAATAATGAAGTAGCCTGAAGCCTTCTGAAGTGGCTGGCTGGCTGAAGTCTCCAGAGGACGTGAAAAATGGAACCGGGTCTTAATGGAGAACACACACAACGCAATCCAGAGAAATGATGGAATTGTGGACGACATCGAAAGGCAATTATTTATTATTAATAGAGAGAAAAAAAAGACGCAACTTAGAGAAGAAAGAGAAAAAAGAAACGTCTTTCTAAAAGATGAAAATAGTATTTAAAGGAATTAGTTACTTGTAGAAATATTTGAATTAATAAATAATAAAATAACTTTTTTTTTTTTTTTTTTGTTAAATTTTGATTGCAGAGAATTCTTGTTTTGGTTGCTGGAGGATAGTCAAACTTACTGACCAACTCGTTTGGCGTTTTCGATTCATTGTCCTAAAGTAGACTACGCTAGTTGTTAATTACTTGGCAAATGCATCTGATCTAATCGAAAAAAAATTTTAAAAATGCTTAATTTAGTTATTTTTCTTCAAACAAGAAAAAGAGAACTATCTTTATGTTAGTATTCATTAATGGAATTGAACTTTTCATAGTTGTAATCATAAATAAATAAATTTATTTTTAATTGTTTAACAAAGGTTTGGCAAGCCCTGTCCCTTGGCGCAGAGGTAGAGAACCTAATTCATGTGCCAAGGGTCAATGGTTCGTCTCCTTTCCTAAACGAAAAAACATTTATTTAAATTATATATTGACCAACGATTAATTTAAATAAATGAGGAAGGAGTCTAAATAGTAATGAAGTCATTTTGTTTCTTACTTCACTTCAGATTGATCAAAGAATGAGTGGTCGAATTTTTTTCAGGGCTTTTTCGGCATCTGGGAAGCTATTGAGACTCCGTCCATATTTATTTAAATCAATTGGTGACCAATATAATTTAAATAAATATTTGTCGCTCAGGGTAGGACCATTGATCCTTAGAACATGAAATAAGACCTCTACCTCTGTGCCAAGGGAGAGGGCTGGCCAAGACTTTGCATTTAATACAAATAAACCAAAAATGTAATTTCCTCATTTTTAATATTCTTAATTTTTTAATGGTGAGACATACACTGCTGGTGAGTGAAATAGAAGGCAAATTGCAGCAAATGAAAGAAAACCTTTGAATAACAAAAGCCATAATAACCTATAAGCGACTGAGGATGGACGAAAAAATTCCAAAATGTCTCCATTCGGATTTTGGCATCCAAAGGCTTTCTTTCATTTGTCGCAATCTTGCCTTCTATTTCACTCACCGGAGTCAAATTCACGCAAATTTCTTTTTCATAAATATGCAGTAGCCGATCCAGATCTTGATTATGGATAATTGGATTTTATTTAACCCATATTTTTGTTAGTAATTTATAATAATGGAGAGATAACTTATTTTTTTATTTAAATTCGTTTAACTATTAATAATATTAAACGCGTCTGTTTGTGTTTTTAGTTTGCACTAGCATCAATAATGTAATTCATAATTTGACTTCTGAGAAAAGTTCCAGACAAAAGTCAAAAATGCAAATTTGGAAAAAAAAAGTTTAAGTTGGAAGAGTTAGAATTTTTTCAAAAATGCAATTTTTAGGGTAAGAGGGAGATAATGCCAATAAAATTTTTAATTTGTTTTATTTGCCAAGGCAAAGTGACTTGGAGAGGAGGTGCCTTCCTTAAGCCTCACTTGGCTATGCCTTTGCTAATTAAAAATTTGGATTTCGTTGGCTAATTTGAAAATAAGTGGAGTCTTTTATCAATACTTTTGTGTGGTGTATTTTTTTTTATCAATTTTCATTGGATAATTTCAACCTCTTGAATCCTGAATACAAGTCCAGTTCGCCATCCCCCACTTGGTGACTTGCGTAAAATAATCATATACAAGTATGTAAAAAAAAATATTGGAATTTTAATTATTTTTTTTTTTTGTAAATACTCACATATTGTATGATTTTAAAATTAATAAAATGAATTTATTTTTTCTTCCATAAAAGAATTAATTTTAATTTCATTAAATATTATATTTTTCAATGAGTTTATTTTTTTTTTTTTATTTAATATTTATTGGTATTGATTTTATATTAAAATTAATTTATTTTATCGTGCGAAAAGTTAATTTGCATTTAAATGGATAAAAAAAATACAAGGAAGAAAAAGAAAAACTTAATAATGGATTATATCGACGATTAATAAGGGCATAATGAAGTCAAGATCTAAAATATATGGATATCTATTTCTACATTAATTAGTAATATCCAAATATGAGATTAGATTTATGTGAATAATATCTCAAAAACAGAGATATCTAACACTTGCATTTTAAAGAATGACATTAAGAGCCTTGATATTGACGTGATTGAGTGATTTATTACAGGAATCATTTGAGGTGATATGATTTCCGATTTTGGGAGGATTCAGTGCTAGATTTAGGATCTTATCTGTAAGTTGGTAATCTCTTTGTGTCCCGGCTAATAGAGATAACAACATTTGGGTTATCAATCATAGACTCTAAGAAAACAATAGATATTAACATAATATATTATTAATATTATCTCAGGAAATATCAATATTATATATACGGATGTATATATTATTAAAAAATATATTAGATTAATAATTGATCAAGTTTATAATATCATTAAAAGGATTAATTAATTAACGTTTTTAATATGGCAAAAACAAAGCAAAAATAATAATAATAATAATAATAAAAGAGGTGATTGTCTTTGAAAGGAAGTAACATTGTTGAGCTCGTGTCTAATTTAATTTTTTTTCTTTAATTTGAAAGAAAAATTATCGCAAAATTTATGAAGAGTTTGAACTTTTCAAATAATATTCAAATATAAAATGCTATTAGGTGGCCACTTTGGGAATATTAGATGAAGAGGCAAGGAAAAGAGTTATGGGCGTGACTTTTCCTCTCTTATAAAAGGGGGAGGAATAAAAGGAAGCTTGCGATTGGAGGAGGCATCTTCCCTCACAATACTAGATTAATTCTAAGTTTCCGAAAAAAGTAATTGATCTTATGATAATTTTTCTTAAAGAGATTTTTTATAATAGAGGAGAAGACAGGATCACTAAGTAATATGGCACTCTTACTGACCGTCTTTGGACATAAATACAACTACCATTTTGAACTGAAGATGAACTTCATTCGAAACGTTCCAATTTTTATTAAGCATCCAAAGGCTGCCTTATCACTCATCCTGCCTTTTATATTATAATATAAATAATTTTATATATATATAATATATAGTCTTGCTTTATTCCCTTGACCTCTCGTGATTGGATCAACCTCACTGCTACTATCTTAAATTTACAATCTCCAATCTTTCAAATCCAATCTCAACAAGTAACTTTTAAATTCTTCACTCTTATTAAAATATATTTGTAATTGTTTAAGGTCTATATGCTCTCAGATGAAAAAATTTAAAAAAAATTGTATATTCTTTGATGATTTTTTATTTACGAAAAATATTTTTTTTTTTCATTGAGCAAAAGTATTATTTTTACCGAATATCAATATAGTAAAATATTTGTTACAAACTTACAAATTAAGTCCTCTTTACTAACTTGCTGATTGGATTAAATTTACTAGATTTCTTGTTTACCCTTCTGAAAATAATTTTCATTTTTGCCCCTCTCTTGAAATTGCTTCTAGAAACGACTCTCCTTTTCTTGTTAGCCTCATCATCTCTACTTTTCTTTTGATTATTTCCCCAATGATATTACTTATTGACGATGGAGAGAAATGAGATAAATGACATTTAATGACATTTGAAAGAATTAGATTTTTGACCCAAACTAATAATCTCTCTTCTCTTTTCTGGAATGAAAAAAAAATTCTCTAAATATGAATTGAAGGGAAATCGATTTCTAATCAAGAGAGCGTAAATAAATTTTTCTTATTTCTATTAAATACATTTAAAAAATAAGAAATTTCCAAACTAAAGAAAAAAATTTTTTTTTCTTTATTTTATTGAATATAATTATTCAACGCCGTTAATATTTTTTATTTAAATTACAATATTTTATCTGACTATGGGAAGTCAATTTTTAAAACACCTTCCGAAGAGACGTCTAAAATGATTCACTAATGTAGTAAAAAATAATTTCAAAATTTTTATTGGAAAGGAAATAAAAAATTCGATTCTAGTGGTCAACTCGTGAAGCTCTGTCTATCGACTTTGTAAAGTAAAAGTGATTGCACCGCCTCTAGTGAGCAATCCGGAAATATTTGACTATTGGACCATATTGGAGAAATTTATGCACTATTTTATTTCATGCCATATATACTTTTTTTACTGTATTTTAAATAAAAGGGTATTTTTTATTAAATCTTTTTCTCGCCAAAGCTTTTTCTGCATTATTTTTTTCTTTAATTTCTTTATTCCCACTCCTCTCACTTATTTAATCAGATAACAAATGATAATTTTTAATAATTTACTTTCCCCCTCTTCCCTTAAGATAATCTATTTAATCAGTTAATAATTTAATTGGCATGCTAAATATGTATTTTCAATTATAATTTCTCTCGACTCATCCGGACAGCCCTTGCATAATAGGAGGCGGAATGAAGAACAGCCCTTATGTTCCCCAAGCCTTAGGCATTAAGCTTGATTAAGCACAGTGTTGGCTTACATATATATCCATTCCAACTCGTACAGAACAGAGCTGATGGAGAATAGTCCTAGAAATACATGAAGCGTTACAGATCCTCTCTCTGGAATCTGATTTGCACTCATGCAAACATAATTAGGCACCCAAGTCGATGTCCTATCTCAATGATGGGAATATCATCTGAATTCTCGGTATATTCCTTCCCAAAGATAATCTATTTTATACAAAGGCCTGTCATTATCTTAAAGGGTTATTTTATATAATATTATATAACAAAGTTGAAGGGATTAATATACTCGTAATATTTATTGAATTATGGGGGGGGGGGGGGGTAATTTTGAAAAAGGTAGTGGTTTTCAAAGCAATGCTTCAAGATTAAGCCAATATATATATTTTAAGATAAATGAGTGCGAGATAATTGTTTTGACTGGGCAT
>JAAAKE020110107.1:0-12434 GCA_010014785.2 Anisolabis maritima
ATTCTAAATCACAATCAAAAAAGTGATCGAATATATATGACGTAAGATTAAATAAAAAAATTGTAAATTTTGAGGCGATTCCTTTATTTAATATAAAATCATTAGACTCTACGTTAGTATGAAATATCTGAATTCGGTTTAAACGTAGCGTCAGTTATATTATATCGATAACAAAAATAAAGAAGATCATGTTAACGTTTAAAATGAATTTATACTCAGATATTTCACACTAACGGAGAGCCTGATGATATATTAACGAAACCGCTTCGAAATTTACAATTTATTTAACCTGATGTCATATACATTCCTTCACTTTTTTAATTGAATCGAGACTCTAAACAAAATCCTTTATCTTATCTAAATCACACTGCGTTTATTTTAAACTCTCTTTTATTTCACAAACTTCTCTTTTAATATTTATTTTTATGAAAATCTCATCCAATGAGATAATTTTTTTTTTTAATTCTCATAAAATATTAATTTAGAATTGTAGATTAATTAATTAATATTTATTTATGTATTTATTTCAGGGAGAGAAAGGATCAAAAGGCGACCCCGGACCAATGGGACTTCCTGTAAGATTAATTTAATTTTTTTTTCTTCATTAAATACTCCAAATATATCAAAAAATAATTTTATCTTGAGTCCTGTTGAAGCTTTTAGCTTGAATGCAAAATTCTCTCGAGGATAGATAGCGCAAAAATAAATGAAGTAAATGTTGAATGGAGTGAGAAATTACACCCCACATCTGAGCTCGAATTTCATTAGGATAATTAAAACTCAGTTTGGAATAGAGAGGACGAATTTTAGATAGCCTTCTAACAAATTTATATAAGAAGTGAATCGTCAAAAGAAAATTTTTTTAATCTAATAAGAAAAGAAAATCTTTTTCTCTAATTCATTAGTTCGCAAATTAAATTAAAATTATAAAAATTAAACTATTTTTTATAGACTGAATGGGTAAAAAAAATCTGTCATCTAGGGATTTGAACCTGGGATCTTGTTTTCCAGTTCTATGCTTCACCTATTAAGTTAGCTACGGAACCACGCCGTATTCTCCCCATTTTGGAAAGACTTTCCGTCGTTAGCTTAATGTGTAGAACATTGGATTGGAAATTCCAAGGTCCCGATGCTGCGGACATTTTTCTCGCATTCAGGCTATAATATATAGTTTATTTATTGTTTATTTATACAGGATGGCGCAAAAAGAATGGATGTTTTTGAAATAGGTAATACAGGGAGGTGAGAGGCCTGCGACCTCCGCCTGGAGATGGTTTAGAGGCTAGTGTCACTAGAGCGTCACTTTGAGCGTCCATTTGCCGTTGAGCAGTCTTTTCAAAATAACGAAACTGTCATTTCGCTCGGCATTTCAATCGGCCGGTTACTGAGGTTATCCCTTATCGGAATACCATACTCCGCGGGTTGAATCATATCGCATAACGAGATCAGTTATGAAAAGAATATCCTCTGGTCGTCCTCGTACAGCTCGGACGCCTGAAAATGTTGAAAATGTGAGAAGGACGGTTATTGAGAGTCTACAACTTTGACTAGGAGTCAACATGGAAGAAATTTGGTTCCAACAAAATGGAACCACAGCCCATACAGCAAGAGCTACGTGCCAAGTTGTCCGACAAATGTTTCCTAACCATGTAATAACGCGTTTTAATGACATCCTTGGTCCTCCCCCACGGTCACCGGATTTGTCGGCGTGTGAGTTCTTTTTATGGGGTTACTTTAAAGTTAAAATCTATAATAACCAATCTCTCATGTTAAACGAATTAAAACTTGCAATTCGTGAAGAAATCGCAGCTCTACCCCAAGAAATGTTAATGACAGCAATCCTGAACTTTGAGGAGAGGCTCCAGATGTGTGTCCAACAAGAAGGGCGTCTTCCTGATATAATTAAATAATTAAATAATGTTATATATCTCTAAAAATTAGATATATTACACATTATTTTCGTGGTAATAAAAATTCTTATATTAAAATTTAAGGAAATTGCACTTTTTGAAATACATCCGTTCTTTTTGAGCCACCCTGTATTTATTTGAAGCCATCTTCGCTCTTAAAAATATAATTAGTACTTCATTTTGAAACAAAAATTAGTTATTCGCATGAGTCGAACCAACCTTCTTTTAACAGATTTGCTAGTCTATCCTTGCCCTTTCTATCTTTTTTATTTACCTATTATTTGCCCTTCAGGATTGGCTGGATCTAATTCAGGGACGTACTTAAGGCATGGGGGCTCGATCATTCCCTTAATTTCTCCTTAATATCTTCCTCGAGTGAGAAATTTAAACGTTTCTTGATGGCTCATTTTACGGTACGGTTCACCTTTAATCCCTTCGTTGAGTCTTGCTGACTCGTCGTCATCTTTTGATCAAATATTTCGCGATAGAAATTAAAAAAAAAAAATCGGGGAATTTCATAGGTATATTCAATAATAATATTCATTTATTTAATAATTTTTTTAACCACATTGATATAATAAATAAAAATTTTAAGTGAATTTAACACAAATAATTGTATACGAAGTAATTCAAATTTAAATTTCATTTGCAAATATAAAAACCTGCAGAGAATCGTCCAAAATGACGCGATTTCTGAGAGCTAATGGCTCGAATGGAGCAGAGCAGACTTGGACGGTTTTCTAAAACTTGTGAGCACACTTGCTCATTTTAGTCAAGGATGAATTGGAATTGTACTTTCATTAAATATGAGGTAGGCTGACTTCATATCGAGTGAACAATGGTGGAATAGATCATAATATTGTTATTGGCAAAGAGCGTCAATAATTTTTGGTCACTTTTCGTGGAAGCCAATGTGTCTGAGGGCTCGCGTCACTTTTGACGAAGCGCCAAAATTATCAATGATATTCTCACAACACAAATACACTCTTTTATTTACATGATGGATTACAAATTAAATAACTTTTGTGCCTATTTGGGAGCCATGCCATTGTTTATAAATTTATTTATACCCAAAGCAATTAAAGATATAAAAAACCCTCATTCAGTCACACCCTTGTCAGCGATCTTATCTCTTCAAAAAATAAAAAAATTGATTGATGTTGCTTTGCTGTTTCAGGGACCAATGGGACTACGTGGTGAGCCTGGTCGGGCTGGGGATTTAGGGAAACCCGGGTCGATGGTAAGATCTACACATTCTTAAAATCATCATACTTAATCTACAGATACCTTTAAGTGCTACCAGCGCGCTTAAAGACCAAGACACTCACTAACCAGTGAAGGATTTACTAACTTGTTTATGGGTACAATTATAGGCTTGTTTGCAACATCATTCATATACTATTACTATTATAACTTGTTTTTTGTAAGATATATTGATATTTGTCCTATTAACACTTGGAATATTTTCAAATGAGTTTGTATTATTGGACTCTGATGGAATATAATTGTTTATCAAATTGTTAAGTGGAACATAATAGGACATTTTAAGCCTTATCAGTATTATAATTAATTTTAGTTGATTTTATGAATTATGGATTATACATCTGATATAAACGTTGACGCGTATGATAATTTTTAATGACTGTAGGAATAGTTTTCTTAATAATGGAAAGCTTGAAATTGAATGTATATTAAACGTAGAACATGGAAGGATGTTGATGCAAACCAGCCAATTATCCTGCTACATAACAGAATGGCTATAAATGCATGCTGAAATAATCATGAGCCACTTGGAATCTATCGCGGTGATAAATTGTGATCCTAACTAAATTTTTAAAGATAAATTTTTTTAGGTCAATTATGGTTTATTATGAAAAAAATCTTTCAAGCTAGACCATTCTGTAATGAAATACATTGATGCCAATACATTTCTACTTCGTATTTATGTAGACATATTGGCCTAAAATGTAAAATACGATTTAAAAAAAAATAAAAGCAAAGGGAAATGCATTGGTGTAAATTCCAGTATAATACTTAATTAAATTTATTTACATGTATTTATTTGTTTGTTAAGTAATTCAACTATGTATAACTGTAATATAATCAAAATTCTATAACTCGTTGGAAACAAAAAAAAAAAAAAAAAAAAACAAAAACAAATCGCTAAGCGTTTTCCCCATTTTTAAAAAATGTCAATACTTTGTAATGTCTTAGTGTAAGAAACATGTTGCTTGGATAAATAAAACTTGTGTGCATGTGATTACATCCATGGAGCTTTCTCAAACTTAATTCATAGCTGATATTTCCTTAGAGCTGAATTACATTCCCTATTACACTATGTTTAGAAGAGCCGGACGAAAATGTAATTCATGCTTTAAAACTTAGTGGCGTAACTATTACATATATATATTCTAATAAAATATTTGTACTAAATAATTTTTTTTTGATCTCTTCCACATAACTTACCTTTTAGTTACGTCACTGCTAAAATTCTATCATTTATTATTATATTCTTTTGCTATACTTCCTATAGCAGGTACACGATTTTGGGTGTATTTTATCTTAACATAATTTATAATTTTGGATAAATCAAGGTAAATATGTTTATACTAATATATTTAATAAATTGGAAAGAATGAAGAAATATTTTTATTATGTTTACTATTATTTTTTTTAATAATCTGCCACCACCATATTATTTTATTAATATTAAAAGAGAAAATGGTTAATAATTTGATTATTGTTATTTTTTTATTTTAGGGCCCTCCTGGTTTAGATGGCATGAAGGTATGTATTCTAATTTGTGATTAAATTAGGCCAGCTCCACCATCTAAATATTTTCTCTCTGGTTTTGGTTACAGGGAGCCCAAGGGGAGCCCGGCAGCAAGGGAGAGCGAGGAGATCCTGGACTACCAGTATGTATAATTTGATTAGGTTTATTCATTGCTTTCCTGGTTGTATCAATTTGTTTAACTTTTTTAACTTTAACACTAATACCCATCTCATCTTAAACAACGGTAAATTAATATTTTAAATATTTCGATCGAATTCACAATTTCTGATTTCTTGAGTTCAATTCCAGGTTTAGATATTTACATTGATGAATAAATAGTCTTTATTAAAAGTTTTTATTATAAATGCAGACCCAGTGCAAGATTTTCACACGAAAAATATGATATTAATTGTATTTATTTTTAGTTCATGGGTAATTGCGTTGTATTTAAACTTAAACCAAAAATTTAAAAATTTCATGAATTGTCATAGGCCTAGTGCGGAGCCGCAGGAGTTACGGGGCTCTGTACAACAGTTCTTCTGGCTGTGGGTATGTGAGTAAACGTTATCTCATTTCTTTTGGATTAATTAGTTATTTCAGTCTTCTCACTTTGATTAATATACATCGTCCAACATGAAGTCGTTTTTGCTTCATAACTCCAGAGTCCACCACGCGTGCGCATTGTTCAATTTTTAGGAGATTTAACAACTGGTTATGCTTGGAATACTTTGGTGTTCCGCAAGTTCGGTTCGGCACCGGTGAGTGGCACCTTTGTTCAAATCGACGGATTTTTTTACAGTGAGTCCATTGCTACGTCAAGTTTCTACTCATTTAGATATTTTTATTATCATTCAATTTATCAAATTTATCTTTCTTTCTACTATTTTCACTCGTAAATTAACTAATTTTTTCAATTATATTCGCTTCATTACAATTTAAAGATAAATAATTCAATCGTTTTCAAGTGACAGTTAGATATGGTTGTACTGTTAATTAAAGGAAAAAAAAAAGTCAGAGAGAGAGAAAATGAATAGCTCGATTAAAATCAATCTCCTGGCTCTTAAACGTTTTGTAGTAGTAACAGATAGAGTTATAATTTACATACATGATTATTATTATTTTAATTTACATATAATCAGTTATTTTGAAATAAAGGTGTTGACACATAGGTATAATTATTCAAATTAAAATAAAACAATGCAGGGTCTACCAAGTCACAAAAAATTTGATAGGCCTAAATTTCTTTAGGCATAAAGAAATCTAGGAAATTTTTGTTCCATCATCCGATAATTTCATAGCGGTGTGTCTGCATATTATCTATAAAAATAAATAATGTGTTAAAAATTTTAACATTTCTATGATTCCAGTTGTTCGGGTCCTCAATCAAACCGGTACATTTTATTTAAACCAATTGGTATAAATAAATATAGCTGGATTTAAAATTTTTCCCATGGCGGCCGTTTTTGGAAAATGAAACAAAAATAATTTGGTCCTTCAAACTCAAAACTCAAGCTGGATCATATATCGTTAATTATTTAACAGTCTATACGGCCTAAAACAAAAAAAAATATGGCGATCCTAATACTATCGTTTGGGTGTTTTCGTGTTTCTCTTTTAAATAATTTTCCTTTTTTTAGGCTTAAATGGCAAAAGAATCTAGCTGGCGGGGAAGTAACGAGGGCGATTCAATCTCTCCTTGTGAGACTTTTGGTGGGGAAACTTTTTGCTGATAGTGTTTTAGAGTGAGAATAAGTTTTCTAAGATTCCAAAAATACCCCGGCTGTAATATCCTTCACCCTTAAATGGCAAAAGGAAGTGTCAAAAAAGGTTCGGGGTTCAAATCCAAGCCAATGGCGGAGCGAAAGAAACGACCGAGAGAAATTGTCTCCTTTGGACTGCCAATAGCAGATTTTTTGCAGTGTATGCTTTTAATCGCCTCTTCCGAAAATTATTCACTTCATCTGGCTCTGTTTTTTGTTGATAAAAATTTTTAGATATATTTTTTATTTTCCCTTAGAATTAAAATAAAATTTCCTCTACTAATTTTTACTTTAGATAAATTTATTCTTCTGAGAAAACATTTTAGCGTATTTTCCGAAAAGAAAAATACTGCGCGTTTTTTTTTTTTTTTACTTTCTCTTACCTATATATGAAATATATTGTGAGAAAGTATTGCGATCGCCAAAAAATCGATGTCATGATTCCAACGGAAATGCATGTTTTGAGACCCTTGGGTCTCGCCAAATTGTTTGTGTGTGTGTCAACAAGATTTCTCAAAAACGAAAAAATATAAGAGATTGAAATTTTTTTTGCATTTGATAAAAAATAAAGAAACAATTTTTTATGGTTCAAAGCCTCCTGGGTTTTAAAAATTGTTTTTTTTTTTTTTTTTTTTTCATTGATATGAATAAAATTCAAGATTTATCTTCCCCTTGGTATTTATTAGTAATTGAAAAATAATATCAAAGGGGGATTTTATCCCTAATTATTAGCATTTTACTTTTTTATGTTGTTCACTTGTTATTTAGGACTGGTTAACTGTAAATAGGACTGGTTAACTGTAATATACTTAGGGGCTCACATATGGTGAGTATATGGTTTGGCGACCATGAGTGACCCGAGCTAAGTCTGATATTTTTTCTCATCTTTCTATGCTAGCCTTTTCTTTATTCTATTCGCCCGGCCTTTTTTTTTTAGTTTAAATAACTTTTAATTTTTTTAAATTTTTTTTAGTTGACAAATCAGCAGAATAAAACTTATATATATAAATATAAATTGGTAATGGCAACCACGATTTACCAAAGCTAAGGCTGGCTTCTCTTTTTTTTTTCTCTCTATGCCAATTTTTTTATCAAGACATGCCCTACTTCTCTTCTTAAACGTATCAATAATTTATTGTGCTGCCCGCCCCCCATTTCTCACAGATAGAAAAATCCTGACGACTTTCTCTTTCTTACTTTTTTATGAACAATAAAGTCGCCAGTTATTGTGTTTTCAATTCACTTTCTCATTTGAAAGCACAATTATGACTCTATTTGTTGTTTTCAAAATTACACTTAGTTTAAAGATGAAATAACACCGACACGGGATGAATTTGGAGTTTTTATAGTTGGAATTTTAAGACTTATATTTATATGAATGGTAAATGATCTAACAGTCTAGTTATTCTCGGAACAGGAAAAAAGCAAAGTGTGGTAAGGAAATGGGATAGGCTGAGCCAGATCCCTCTGAAGAATTTAGCTGGCGGGGAAATAATGAGCGCGGTATAATCTGTGCTTGTGATTGAGTGAGACACTCTTGGAGGGGCAACTTTTTACTGGCAATGGTTCAGAGTGGTGTTAAGATTTCTAAGATTCTGAGAATGCCTCGACTGTAGTCTTGTAAAATTTGTAAAATTTAATTTTTTTAAATATAATAAAATACTTTTTTTTGCAGGCCAAGGGAGGATATTGAATTTTAAGATTTCAGAAATTATTAATAAAATTATTACTAAATCATATAAGAATATAGAGCAGTGTTTCTCAACCTTTTTTCATTCGCGTCCTCCTTTCTGTAATATGATTAGTGCCGCCTCTCTCTCTCTCCCCCCCCCCCCCCCAATCCACTTAAAGGAAAGAGGAGAAAAAGACAAAGGAAAGAAAAATAAAATCACTAATAGTATTTTTTTATTCTAATCCCTAATGCTGACAACTCGATCATGATTAAGTCCATTCTCAGAGCTCTTGGAAGATAACAATTATTAATAGTTATTTAATTCAAATTATGATCTATTATGAGTATCAAAAATATATAAATAAACGCTCCCCCCACATAGTGACTCCTTAAAGACTTACTTTACTTATTTATGATACGCATATTATATTTATATTGAAAGCTGAGGATGATCTTAATCATGACCAAAACGTTAGCATAGAGGGACAGAACAGAAAGAAAAACTTATATACTATTGTTATTAGTATGACGTATTTTTTCAAAATATTTTTTTCAACTTTGCTTCTCCTCCCTTTTTGTTATTCCGCTCCTCCCCAGAGGGGCGCGCCCCATCGGTTGAGAAACGCTGATTTAGAGTGTGATTTTTTATTTAAAAAAAAAAAAAAAAAACAGCTTAGTTTTTTCAAATTAATTTATGTTTCATAAAGTTGTGTTCATTTAATTGTGTTAGCATGAGCGTCCGCTGGAGGTTGCATTTGACCCACTTGGACCTAACGACGAGGATGGACTCATTTGATACCTTTAAATTTATATTTTATTAAAACCCCATTATAAAATATTTGACTGCATGCTGAGAGTCTTGTCTCTTCCTTGCGGACGTACATGTTTGTGAGGATTTTCAAAATTTCCTCCCCCTCTAATTTTTAAGTATAAGTATGTTTTCAAAATATTATTATTATAATAAATCGTCATCTTAATTTCTGTGAAATTTTTTCGGTCGATATACGTCCCTTTTTTTGTTTCTTCCCCCATTTATATAAAATTAGCATTAAATTAGTATGCAAATTTAATTTATTATCAAAACATTTGGCATTCCAGTTAAAAAAAAACTAAGCTGTATACATTTAAACAAATAAAAGATGTGGATTAAGTATAATAAGTAGTGCTTAATCCAACCACGGAAATGGCTCTAATTTTCTTTTTATTTAAATTAACACCATTAATTCTAATTTAACTAATTTTATTCAACAAACCTTAATGAGTTTTATTTTGATGATTGTAGGGAACTGATGGAATTCCTGGTGCAGAGGTACCCCAGCTCTCTTACTCTTCCGCATTTGACTTACAGTGAATGAATCATTAATTCATTGCTTTTTGCATGATGAAAATGGGCATGCTTGTAAAAAAATCAAATTTACCATAGCTTTTTGTATTATTTTATTTTTTTTTTATTTAAATGTAATTGTAATTATAACTTAAATTTTCTTTTATAGGGTCCTAAAGGTGAAAAAGGAGCCAAAGGAGAAGCTGTAAGTAGGAATTTTAATTTTTATCCTTAAATTCTATTTAATATAACTTCAGTATTGAGCATATTAGTGGGCAGTCCGACAGCCAATTAGAATGCGAATTGGGCAAATCCGTTAATGATAACCACCAGTGTTGCCCGATTTTCAAATACTGTCCATCAGTGATAAACAACACTGCACTAGTTTGTCCTGCTCAGTACTGAAGTTATATTAAATAGAATATAGATTGTCAAGTCCTGAAAGGCAATTTTAGGCGAAGCTCAAAAGAGAAGTGCCATTATCCCATTCCTTTAGAAAATCGAATTGGTTATATTAAAGTCATTTATGATTATTTCATGCAAGTTATCAATTTATATTCTTTGGAAAAAATTACTTATTCTAAGACGAAAGATGCGGTGTCATTTTTACGTTTTTTTTGCCGTCTTCACGTATGCGCGCCGAATGATAGTCTTCTGGGAATTGACAAACCTAAATCAAAATATCATATATAAGGTTCTCTTCAGAACCAATTGAGACGATCAATTCCAAATCCAAATCATAACATATTCTCATTGTTGCCAAGTGAACAACTTAATTTTAAGAATTAAGTAGATAAATATAAAAATGTGTCTCATAGTACAAATCCCATTAGATGCAGTTTATCTATTGAGAATGAACTTTGTAAGGATACTCATATGCCTCTGTATAATCGAGATGGCCATAGATTATACAGGCACGCTTATGTGTTGAATTGCAGAGTGAGAGCTCTAGCCACAATTCTCAACCTCCCAGACGGTGATGATGATAAATGCGAAAAAAGTTATTCATAATTGCATTTTCATTATGTGTCTTAATTGGATTAATTTGGGGAAGCAAAGGAGAGGCTTTCAATAACATCACTGTCTATTCAGTAACTCCGCACAATGCCCTTCTTTAAGAACTTTAGCTAATAAACTTCTCATCTTCAATAACAAATTATTTAATTATAATTAAGTATATTGACTTTTAAAAACAGGTGGAAGCTTATAAGATCAGTTAACGGTGCCCTATTCAAATTACTAACGTGCCTTTGGGACTCACGAGTACGTGGATTGGCGATTACTAGTTACCCGAGCCAAGACTGACTGGAATTTCTTCCTCTTTCTATGTCAGTTCTCTTTTAATTTGGACGGGCCTTTTGTATCACTAATTTTTATTATTATTTGACTTTTTAAAAATTGAATTCCGTCTGATGACGCAACAAGAGACGAAGGAACCTAAGGCAGGTGGAGGGGGGGGGGGGGGAGAACACCAAAAATCCTAACAAAATTTTGATCTGTGATCGCCAAAATATATTAAATATAAAAATAATAATTTCATAAGTGTTTGTAACAAAATATATAATGTTAAAATTCATTTGTAGGCAATTAGTTAGCAGCGCTCTTAACTGCACCAAAATGAACTAAAAAGCGAAAAACAAGTATTATATTCTCTTCCCCTCAAATTGGACAATCTGTGTCTTTTGTTTTGCCATAATGGATAATTAGTACATCTACATGAAATCCGAAAATATTAAATTTGGTAAAACTTTATGATATTTGATTATTTTGAATTTCATTTAGTTTTCATAATTATCCATTAAGATTAAACAAAAGGTAAAAGTTGTACATATTAAGGAGGTTAGTATCCAATTCTTAAATGTGACCATTATTTTCCAAGCTTGTCTGTTTTTAGTCGCCCCCTCAATTTCTCTAACTTTAATTTAGGGTGTTAATAATTTTTTTTTTTTTTTTTTTTTTTTATTTGAAGAAATTTTAATTTCGTTGTAATTTTTTTTTGTCACAGTTCCTATTTAAATATCCAATGGATAGTTAATTATTCCATCAAAAATATTTTAGAGTAGGGTGAATATTTGAGCCAGTGATAAAGATCAGATATCAAAAGTGAAGTGACATGGCAATCCACTGCAATTCTCTCCAAATGGCTGACAGCTGCCTAAAATAGCGAGTTCGATATTTTATTTTTGCTTCCAGATCTCATCTCTCTATTACAGGTTTAAAATTTTTTATTATTCATTGAAACACAAAAATATATCTAATAAAAATGTATTTATATTTATGAAAGTCAAGTTCACATTGAAAACCGGAAGGATATTTTCAATAATTCCATTGAACCTGAACACCGTTCTGAATTGTTCTGGACAATTTAAAGCCCTGCATAAGCAAATATTACACGCCAGTGGCGCACATAAATTATTTTATCGGAAGGGAGGAGGATATCGACTTGCACTTGGATTTTTTTGGTGGTTTGATTTGTACTAGAACCTTCTAAAAGCATTATTGACTCCCCATTCTGTGGTTAAGCCAACGCCGTAAACAAAAGGAGAGTGAGATAGAAAAACATCGCAAATGGCTAAAAAAAAAGAAAGTATAATATGAATAAACACAGCAAGCTTAAATATGGAAATATGTCAACAATGTTTGTCTTTGAAAGGCCTGTGTCCCTTTTCTGGCTCATTTATTATTCTATATGGATTATAAACCTGACAATCAAATGCTGACCTTTTAGATTTAAAAAAAAGGACCTAAAGATAATTTATAAAAAAATTTGGATGACGTCCTAACGCTTGTGGTCTCTGAATTCAGGACATTTTCCAATAACCTGCACTAAATGTAATTTTCACCCATTCCGACATGACGTCACACCTACATCATATTAAGTGTAAATCAAATTCTACTACAGGGCCGTTTCGGGCGAGGGGGGGGGGGGGGGGGGAGTAACGGTAGTTTTTGGTTTTGTTGAAAGGTTTTGACACGAAATTGTTAGTTCGAAAAA